>LBNU01031695.1:0-22004 GCA_014162995.1 Artemisia annua | reverse complement strand
AAATTCTCACTTTGAGTAAGATGCTCAAAGGTCGAAACGAAAGGATAGGCTCGGAGGGGTGTACTAGGGGTATCGTGTACCAAAAGTGGATACAACGCAAAGGGTGTGGGAAAATTACTTGACCAATGAAGTCAATGTAATTATAACAAATATACGGGTGTAAAACAATAGGTTAATCATAATGCCTCTTATCATGTAGTATCTTAACTACACGAATGTAGTCTCACTTGTGGATTTGAGATGGTCCTAACGCAAGTTCTAGAATCTAAATACTACCGGTACTAACATCATAGCACCAAAGATGGATGCTTTTCCTACCAATTCTAGGGGCGAACCTCACATATTTGGGGTGGAAAATTTTTTAGTGGTACGGTTTTGTGCTAGTCATACAATTTCCTATCCATAAGACGCTCATTAAGATCAAGGTTTCAATTCTAAATGTTGTAAAAAATTTTAAATTGGCGCTAAAATTGCCCTAACAAACATTTCTCTTGGTTTTATTACAAATTTACTATCAAACAAAACAAAACATCAAGCGTAAGTACATTCTCAACGGTGCTTTCATTTACCCCCCTTACACTTAAACCGAACATTGTCCCTAATGTTCAAATAAAAGACGTAAAAGTAAATAAGATGAAAGAATGAAATCAAATACTCCCCTGAATCGTTTGTTGTGGATAATGATGTAACATGGTTAGATCTTCTTCCAAGATAGACGAACGTTCAAAGCTTCCCATCCGAAATAATAAACGTCTTCTTGTCCAAAATAACCTGTTAACCTGAAAAAGATAAAGGCCAACCTCGCGTAATATCGGTGGTAAAATCTACATAATAAGATATAATGCTTGTGGAATGAATATTTTTGCAGAATTCCTGGAGATTATAAGTTAAAGAATTGACAAAACTTTTTAGGTTTCCGGAAAAATACAAAACTTTCAAAAATTGCAGAAAATTATAACCTGACGCCGTCAGGTGTTAATCCTGACGCCGTCAGAAAGTTCTGACAGAATTCTCATGTTAAGCTTCCGGGAAAAATTCTGGAAAAACTAGATCTTACTTCCTGGAATTCCTGCAAAAATTCATTATGACTCGATACAAGCATTTGACTCAAACAAATACTAATATGTAAGCTGATTTTATTGTTATGATTCATGTTCATTCGTTCTTTATAAACCGATTTGGATTTCCCTTACACTTAGCTTTTGCAAAATACCTTTATATGTAGTTAAGACGAAGTTAAAAACAAAATAAAGCATTTTCACAATTTAGTTTGAAGCATGAATCAATAACAAGAAATATAACTTACATACGGAAACAAATAAAATCAAATAAACACACAAAAACAAACAAAACATGGGTTGCCTCCCAAGAAGCGCTTTTCTTTATTTACGAGTCTTGTAGCTAGACTCAAAGTCACCGTACGTTACGTGACTTCGTCGTTGGTCTCGGTTCCTAAGTCATCCTCTTTTCCGGTTTTGTATTCGGGCCCTAAGTTCAAACAATCCTTATAGAAACCGAAAATCCTTTTCATGACATAGTCTACTCCCCTACGTCTATCCTCATCATTCCTATAGTAAACCGCTTGTTTGAGCTCCTTCTCAACGTTTGACAAGTGTTGGTATTGCTCTATCTTATACGGCATTTGGTAGTTCACCTCATCGGTCTCATCCTTAAATGTGACTATCCCTAAGGAAGGTTCATGAGTCATTCTAGAGACCTCGATAAATGGTTTGCCTAAGACTACTTGGGTCACACTTGCATCGATTATTGGGCGGATATCTTCTACAATCACAAAGTCGGTGACATAGGTAAAGTTTCCTACATAAACCGGTAATCCTTTAACTCTTCCCGTGAAGTTACTAATCCATCCCTTATCGGGAAACACTCTATACCCTAGTTGACTTTTCATTATCAAATTGTATTGAGCTCTAGTCATGATGTTAATGGGTGATCTAGGGTCAATGTACGCTTTCCAAATATGCAAATGCCCGATGTTGCATGGTATGTTGAGATTAGATGGATCGCCCACCTTGAAAATTGGGTTACCTAGGATGTATGGGGTCTCGGAGTCATCGAATAGATTCTTATGATATGCTCGCTCTTCCTTAGTGGGTAACCTATTGAAGTAATCCTCCTCCTCTACTTCTTCTATTTCGCTAACCTTAGCCTTCCTATCATCCTCTAATTCCTTACTCTCATCCTTTGATTCACTATCATTCTCACTCCTATCAATTGGTCTAATGGTCACAACGTTGACGAAGTGGACATGTTTGGATGAAGAGGGGTCCTTGATTTGTGGTTCGCTATTGGTGTTTCTAGCGTCCTTTTGTGGGGGTGATAGCACTTGGTTGTTGAGGGCTTTCAACAAGTTGTCAATTTTATTGGTCATCTCTACTTGTTGTTGATTGAATTCGGATGTGAATTTAGCTATGCGAGCTTCTTGAGATGCCATAAAATTGGACATCAATCCTTCAAAGTTGTTGGTACTACCATAGTTGTTGGAAGGATTGTTGTTGAAGGTACGGTTTGAGGAATTACCGTTGGGTTGAAACCGGTTAGGTGGGTTGGAAGAATTGTTTTGGGGTGCGTTTTGGTTTGACTTCCACCTAAGGTTGGGGTGATTTTTCCATGAGGGGTTGTATGAATCTCCATAAGGGTTTGGCTCGGGTTTGAAAGTGTACCACTTATCTCCCGCTCCGTCGGTACGCGTGGATGCGTAGTCCGCAAAAGCTTGTTCGGGGAGTTCCATGCAATCACGAGTGTCGTGGGGACCACTACATAATTCGCACGAAGAAGTGATTTTGTTCACTTGGCTTGAAGGTTTAGGAGCTTCGTAGGATTTCATGAGAAACTTGACTTGGTCTTCAAGTTCTATGATCCTACGGTCGGAAGTGCTTGAATTATTCGAAGGCAAAGATATTGCCTTGACCGTTTTATTCAAATCACGGGGATCATTCCAACTTTCGTTGTCATATAGAGCAAGATCTTCTAGGAGATCCCATGATTGTTCCGCACTTAGATCACGTAGCTTGCCACCGGCCGCTTGGTCAATGGTTTGCCTCGTGTGGAGATTGATGTGGTCATAGAAGATTTGGACTTGGAGCCAAAGGTCTATGCCATGATGAGGGACTTTTTGGAGTAAGTCCTTGAATCGAGTCCATGCCTCGTAGAGGGTTTCGCCTTGGCGTTGTTGGAACGCCAAGATATCATTCCTTAGCTTGGTAGTTCTCCCCGGTGGGAAAAATTGAGCAAGGAAACGAGTTGTGAGATCGTCCCAAGAGGTGATGGATCCTGCGGGAAGTCGCTCAAGCCATTGACTAGCTTGGTCCCGTAGAGAGAATTGGAAGAGACGCAATCGGGTCGTCTCTCGAGTTGCAACATCAAGGTCTATGGAATCTACGATTTTGAGGAAATCCTTGAGATGTTGGTTTGGATCTTCGGAACGAAGTCCATGGAATGCGCATCCGCTTTGCACCAACCGGATGGTGTCGGATCGCAAGGGAGTGACATTGGCTCCTTGAGTGAGCTCAATGGTGTTTCGATAGCCAAGGTGGCTAGGTCGGGAATACTCTCCTAAGGTACGGGGTCTAGGAGGTTGGTTTGGTTGTGGTGGGTGGTTTGGTTGAAGTGGGTTGTTGGGATCAAGGATGTTACCACCTTCCATGATGGCGGATGGTAAAGGTTACGAACAAAAACACGAAGAAATAAGATAGACTAAAGAAATCCTAGAAAAATAAAATAAAAATCTCACTAGAAAGGAATCTAGTGAGTAGACCTAATAAAATAAAAATTCTACCTAAACAATAACTATTCCCCGGCAGCGGCGCCAAAAACTTGATGCGTGGTTTTGTGACCTTACAACAGGTTTTACCTCTCGAGGGATCTCAAGAGGCTTACAACCCCACCAGGCAGTGTACCTGACCGATGTAGTATAGGATAGTGGTAAGTACGGGGGATTGATCGTTCTCTCACAGGGAATAGTGTTCGTTAGGACAGAAAAACTACTCTAATAGGTCTAAGGGTGAAGGAAGATTCTTTTTGTATTTTTATATTTTTAGGAAAGCAAGTAAAATCTCGGTTTTGAAGGAGTGGGCGGAATTAGTTGCTAGTCAACTAACCCAAAATAACTACAATTGCAAATAAAATAAAATAACTAAACTATTTGGTTGTGAAAACTATATGGAGAAAAGTTGTGTTTACTTAGACTTCATTACTCCCTAACTATCTTTTACCGGTTAATTGATATGTATGTTACTTGTGTGGATGAAGGGTGTATTCCTAATAACTCATGGAGTGGCATACATATCTCTCCAATTCTATGAGCTCTTATCTCCTCCTATGCCATGCACGGCACAACCATAGGGATTGTAAACAGTGGCTCATGCGTTAAATACTACCTTAATAGCCTAGTATGCCTTGGCTACATGTTTCCCAAGACGTTCAAGCACGTTACCATAAAGGAGGTTGGCCAGTTTTCTTGAGCCTAACATTGATGGAACAATCATCCCAACAAACAACAACACATCAATTAACCAATAATTAATAGTTAGGTTTCATTAGATCTAAGCAAACACAAGAGAATTTAGCTACACATGTTAATTAAAAGACAAGCAAAAGAGATAATCAACCAACACATAGACATATTGATTGAATTAAAGTGAAGACTTATCTTTAATTAAGCATGAGGGTTCCAAGGGTTGGAAACCCTAAAAAGTACAGAAAATTCGTCTTTAGGGTTTGCCCTAAAAGTTCTCCACAAAGTTCCACACTAATGAATGAAAATTAGAAAACTATATATAGATTTTACACTCTGACGGCGTCAGGTTATAAGGGCTGACGCCGTCAGCTCGCCGCCATTAGGTTTCTCGGATGGCCTAGATCCACTTCTGACGCCGTCACCTTATAAATCCTTCTGGGCCGTCACTCTTTAACTTTACTCCTGACGGCCTACTTTTCCTAACACCTGACGGCGTCAGGTGTTAAATCCAAAATTTCCTCTGGCCCGTCATTTGATAATTGGTTTCCACTCTTTTGTCAAGGCTTTCTGACGGCGTCACCTTGTGACTTCTGACGCCGTCAGGTTGTAAATCTTCATCTTTTGAGACTTTGTCGTTTTCTTCACTTTTATGCTCCAAAAACGTCCGAATATGCATGTTTTCCAGAATTCCTCTCAAAAGTACCTAAAATGACAAAAGGAACGATTTAGGGCAATATTTGATCACATTTATATGAATTAGGGCCTAAATGACCCCCTAAAAGCGTAACACTTTTCGTCTCATCAGTGAGCTTCATAGAATGAGACTGATTGCATCATTTCAACTACTTGGGGGAAGTGGTCTCTGGATACTTTTGGTACGCATTACTTCAGCCTTTCAGCTGGAAGAAAGATGAGAAGAACTATTCAAGCGTGAGATGATACTTTGGTAAGCTGCCAAAGCTTTATAATAAGGAGGCTATAATTCGACGATTTGGTGGTGCCTAGTGATTAACTCAGCTGTGAGATTCTAATGATTTTTTAACTACTTGCGCTTGGTGAATTGTTGTAACTTAAGTCGTTTCGATTAGTCTGATTGTAATTTGACGTTGTGAGTTAATCCTTACGACTTGACTCATTACAATCGGATCTATTGTAACTTGACTTGTCGCAACTTGACACTTAGTGCAGATTGTGACTTATCCAAGATCTCACTCTAAGTCATAATCACATATCACATCTTTCAGTTTCTTTTGTTGACTTTAGTAAAATCCCGGGAGAGAATCGATCTCTCGGTTTAAGTCACAAGAGTTGTAAAACTCCGCTTAAGATTATTTCATGGCATCTACAGCTTCAGGAACCTCAAAAGCCTTGGTGGTGAAAGTTTAAGAAGTGTTAATTATGGTCTTCTTCAATGTACCGACTAATTCTCTCTGTTTGGTACTCATGTCAACATCTTCTTAAACCAATCTGTAGTTGCTCAGGGCTCAAGAATTTCATGAATGAGGTTATCGGGATAGTTAAATTCGGGAACTACCAGGTTGACACAATTATGGGTTATGGAGACTGTGTCGTCGGTAACTGTGAAATTTCTAAGAAAATTGGATGGTGTTGATCTTCTTCAAGGCAAACGTGTCACTACCGTGTACACCTTCTCTATCTGTTCAGCTAATCAACTGCACTAACGAAAGAAGCATGCCCACAAACCCAATACTGTCAACATATTCATAGTAGCTCTTCATAACCTACAAAATGTCTACCAAGATCTGGAAAGGTTAAAAGCTAAAGCGATTGTTGAAATATTTGGTGGTTATGCTTCAGATCATAAGGGATGCCAAATCTACGACATATGAACCCGACAAATCTTGGAATTCGTTCACACCATATTCTACGAGCTGCCTGAGAAAATGGCTTCTACACACATCAGTGTAGGACCCGATTCTAAACCTTTGTCTTCTGAACCAACCAGTTCAGTTATTGTATCCCACTCCTGCATGTACCTTATGTACCATCTACCGAGAAGGATTTGGAGATCTTCGCTTATCAAGTGGTTGATGAATACTTTGAGCCGCCAATTGGTGATACACCGGTACCACCAGCCATCGCAGCTCATGTTCCAAACGACCAAAATGGTCCATCTTGTTCTTCTTCAATGGCTCAAGACGCTCCATCAGCAAGTCATTCATCAAACTTCATCATACATACAATCTCCTTCCGTACATCAAGGTACTTCAGTCGATGAATCGTTTGAAGTAAATCCATCTGCTCCACCTGATGTTGCTCCATTCAAAGACACATTTGCTCCTGAATCTTCTTCTACAGCTTCTTCTTCAGGAGATCTTAACACAAGCACATCAGTGTCCTGACCACATCCACATGATCTTCACTATAATGGGAAACCTACTCAACCGGTGTCCGCTCAAAGGCATCTGGACACACTTTCCTTATGGTGCTTTTATAATTCCATACAATTATATCGTCTCTAAGTATGGGAATTGGCACCATCACCAGACTGTGCAATGATTATAGCTCTTAGATGGATCCTTAAAGTGAAATCTGATGAGGATGATAGTGTTCTGTATACAAGGCAAGGGTTGCTGCTAAGGGTTACCAGTGGTGTGGTGAAACTTCACTTCACAAGGATAGAATTTCAGCTGGTAGATTTCTTCACAAAGGCATTTCCGGGAGAACGGTTTCGAGTTATTCTCCAGTAACTTGGTTTGGAGAGTCTTATGCCAATATCACTCAAAAGTCTTCAGGAAGGGAATGAGGAGTAATGGATTCGCTTCAAATATCCTTTTATATATTATAAAACCCAGAAAAGAAAAATACAAAAATATAAAACCTATATAAACCATAAAAATCAGAAAAACTCAAAAATACCAAAAATAGTTTGCTTCTTAAGCATGTCTTCTGGCATCGTCAGAAGTTCAAAATGTTTTCAAAACATGCCTATATGGTTTGCTATTACTTCAGATAGCAACCCGGTTTTCACTGTGTGCGGATATCCGGAATGTTGTACGCTTCAGTGCAGCCTTTCTAGTAAAAGAAGAGAAGTCTTCTTTTCCCAAAATCTCTTTCTTCTAAAAATTCTTCAAAAGAGATTTTGTGGTGTACAAGGTGGCCATTGGTCTTAAATTTTCTCGTATACGTTACCACTCACATTAATGGCTACTAAACATTAAAATGGAAAAACTGGTCATTAATTGAGGGGGAGCGTATGTGTTCAAAATTTCTGCACCTTTAAAAAACTTTGTGCACCAGCCATAGTAAAAACTCAAAAAGTGTCTCATAATCAGTAAACGTTTAAAATTTTATCACATGTCTCTCCAAAGCTTTTTCGAAAATCATTTAAATCAATTGGGATCACAAAATCTCAAAAGATTTGAAATTTTATGATCGGGGGAGAGAATGTGATTTAAATATAAAAACTGATTTAAAAGTGATGTTTTTGGACTCACAAAGAATGTTCGTGGACTTACGAGAACGCTCCCTTATGTGCTAAAATGTTAAAGATTTTGGATTTTAATCAAAGCACATATTAAGGGGGAGCAAGTGATTAAATGTGATGTTTTTGGACTTACAAAGATGTTTTGGACTCAAAAGATCGCTCCCTTATGTGCTAAAATTTTAAAAGATTTTGGAGCATGAACTAAGCACATATTGAGGGGGAGCAAGTAATTTTAAATGATGAATAAATGATCTCTTTTGCAAGCTCACCCGTATGTGCCAAAGTTTTTCAAAATTGATTCAATCAATGTGCACATATTGAGGGGGAGCAAGTGGCTAAGAGTCTTTCGCGGGATTTTACAAAATCAAGTAGAAACCGTGAATTGCTTATGACTCAGAATTTGACTCATGAATTGACGAAACATGAAAAGTCGTGAATCGAAAAGACTAGTCCTGGCCGGGTAATAATTTCAAGCTGGTCTAACCAGTGATGTAAACGTGTCTCGAAGAGGACTGGTCCAAGTAGAAAGTACCGTTTCGAGAAACTCTTCTTAGATATATACTTTGACGGGTCTAACTTCCTTTTTAAGGAATGTTAACAACTTCAAGTTAGTTATTAGGGCTAGTTATCACCTAAAAGCTGATAATGGATCCCTTTAACTAAGCAACGTAAACGTGTCCCTCGGGTATATGTCTATTAAGAGCCGATCAATTCAAATAAGTGCAACTCACCCCGACATGTGCAAATTTCTTTCTTTACCTATGAGCACATGTTAAGGGGGAGCATTTGAAAAATGATAAAACTCTCAAAGTGTTAACAAAATGTGTTTCTTTATCATAAACACTTTGAGAGAATTTTCAATGATTTGGTTATATGGCGAATGTGGAAAAATACCAAAAGACCGACCACTTTAATTTAATGCATGGAGTTATAAGGATGGTAAGGTTAGGTATATGTTCCCATGATCCACCAGAACCGGAGGGATCTTCCCAGGGACAATCCAATAGATAGATTAGAAGTCCTTAGGAATGATTGAAAAAAGGAGAAAAGTGAGAAAGGGAAGAGTGCCGACTGAGACTGAGCTAGGACTGGAACAAACCCAACAAGGTTCTAGTAAATGAAGTCTCGGTAAGCACTGAAGGGGTTGAAGAATTAAAAAGAAATGAAATGAGAAAGGGTGAAAAGAAATAGCCCTCCAATTATTCAACCTTAGGGCAGAAACCGGGTTCAATTCATATGCTACTGATTGTTACCAAGGTAACATCGGTATTGAAGATAAAGACGTCATGGACCCAGTGACGCACTGCACTAAACCTTCCAGCCACTCAAGTTCTCTTAAAAGAGCTTGTTTCATTCTCACGGGGAACCGGTGTAAACTATCGACTTGTCTCTTAGAGCTAGTTGATATTGAAACAGGAGACCCCTCCCTAGTCTCCGCATAGGATAACCAATGTGCACTTATCGAGTCTAGAGCCAAGAGATGCATCAAAAGATCTCATAGGAACACTTGATACTTCTACACTGGTTGTTCAACATTAAGGACACCAGTTGTAATATTTTGAGTCCTACGCAGATCTTAGCAATCTGCCAAGAACACTTATGAGGGAATATACATAAGTATTTCCCAATGATTGAGTGGAAACTCCTGCCAGGGTCAACATCAAACAGCCCTGACAGCAGGTCACTTCGGTAATCACTTGTGGGTTACGCTTAGTGTGTTCGGTGGTGTTCCAAAAGGTCTACAGTCGTGGGGTGATCTCCAGCGACTCACCTAATCGTTGGTGTACTTCGGTATGTCAGTGTAAGCCCTTTCGGGGGCATCCGATTAGGAACGGCCTTGGTAAGGATTAGAGAAAGTCTTCACACTATGCTGTTGACAATCTCGAAGTCCGAACTTGTAAGTGCCGGTATGTTTATTACTAACCAAGTTTTATGCAGCTCAACATACCATACTTACCGTGATCACCACCATCACTCAAGTTCCACATGCTCATACCAACATCTACAAGGAGTCGTCAGAGCTTTTCAACCATGAAGATCTACTCAACAAAGATGTATGAGCATGTTGGAAAGGCGTATTCTCTCCAAAGACAAAGAAGTTGACGAGTGAAGCCGATTGCTGAAAAGATGCAGATTCATCATCTCATGCTTACACTTCAACATCATAACTCAAGATATCATGATCAAAGAATGGGCTTCGACTATGCTTCCTCAACTCTGATGCAGAAAATCATGATCAAGAAAAGTGTAAGCATGACATCACAAAGACTATCACAACATCACAAAGAGACACGTACACTCAAAGATGACTTGAAGCTAATCATATGGATGAAGAGCGAAGAACAGAGTCAAAAGATCATCATATACATCAAGGAAGTCATCTTGAGTCGACTATCAATGAAGAATCAACAACTACGAGCTACAAAAGAATCTACAAAGATCTCAATGCAAGAATTCAAAAATAAAGAACAAAAGGGTGACCTCTCTTAGGGGGAGATTGTTAGGAATACGATTTTTGTATAAGAAAGATTCGGTCACCCCAGATATGATTAAGCATTGTTTAGCTTGTAGTCGTTACATTAGTTAGTAATACGTAGTTTAGAATTAGATTAGTTCGCGGAAGAAGGACGGGTCTTTACCCACTGTATACCTGATCCGCAGCCCAAGTGGCAAAACCCATGTATATAAACCCCTCTCCATCCTTGGAGAGGGTAAGCCTTCTCTCATAATTCTATTTTCTTTTTTTTTTGGTTTTTTTTCTCAAGGCTTCATCTCCTTCTCTCTCTAACTTTCTCTCTCTAGAATTTCTTTCTTTCTTTCTTACCTTCAACGAGCCAAACCACAAGTATATTTGTGTTTGTGATGTTAACTAGTATCCTACACAAATTACACCCAACAACGATTTACGGCGCCACGGTTTTTTAACCCATCACAACCTTCAACGTTTCGTCAATCTCAACCACAACAACAATTTGAATCACAACTATCAGGTTCACAATTCAAAGTACCACAACCTCGAGAACCAGCCAAATCGTGAGGAAAAAAACGATGGCCAAAAAATCAAAAAAAGTTGTGGATTTGGATGCCGACGATGAAGATGACATGGAGGAACTAGGTACGCGTATGAATAGGAAGTGGACCAAGGAAGAAGAAAAGTTGCTTGCGGAAATTTGGATAGAAGTTTCTCAAGATAAAGAAATCGGAAATGACCGTTTCGATGATTTCTTTTGGAACCAGATTTTGGAGATGTTCAACCTTCAGACTAACCGTGACCCTTGTACCAAAAATATGCTCACGGGTAAATGGACAAGGATTAACGGTGATTATCAAAAATTCAACGCTGCTCACAAACATTTGCAGCGTAGAAGCGGTGAAAATGACATTGATCATCTTGAGAATGCAAAGACCAACTTTGAACAACGCTTTGGTTCAAAACAATTCATGTATGTTCACTTTTGGGAGGTTTTGATAAATTACCCCAAATGGGATACCGAGGACCCGATGGACATTACATGTCTCGAGGATATATTCGGCCTTGAAAAACGACATCGTCCTGACGGCGCCAAAAAGAGTCGAGCTTCAAAGAAACAAAAGTCGACGGATACGTCGAGCGCGACGAGCTCCAGGGTGAGTCAAACGAGTTCTTTTTCGGGATAATTATCAGAAAAATATTCGCACAAAGCCGACGTTCAAATGGCCACGTACGAGGCGAGGAGACAGAAGGAAGTGAAGACCTTAGAGATGGAGGAGATAAAGTTTCTCATGATTGATCCCGACCAGACTACACCGGCCAAAGCCGCTATCATTCGCAAGAGACAAGAAAAAATCCTTCATAAATATCAAATGGACGAGTAAAATGCTTATGTTTCGTATTATTAGTATGTGTTGTATTTTTTCCCGTTTCGTTTTTTTTCCAGTATCGTTATATTAAGTTACGTGTAATTTTAATATGTCGTAATGTATTTTTATTTTTAATGAAATGAATTTAGTTTATTTGGAAATTTGAATAAAAAATAAAGTTGTAAGTGGTGGGCCTCAAACGAGTAAGTTGATGTTAGTTGTGATAAGGGGGTTATTTATGGAGGTTTGTTAAAGTGATGTGGCACCCCGTGGTCCCCAAATGAGGAGTTTTGCTTTGTCACGACACCTTGTGCTCTTATGGTCTATGTACTATTTGTCATCAACCAAAAGGCCCAATGCGTAGCCCACATCCTTGGGCGTAGGATAAATCTCATCGTGGATAGTTTTGATGTCTTCGCGTGACATAGGCCCTTTTTTAGAATAGAATAGCATCCTACAATAGAAAGCTATCACATGTTGAAATTTGCATGTTATGAATCCTTCCAATAACGAACTTTTGCTTTCAACGTTTCCATATTCTTTGCTTTGCGTTCCATACATACTTGTTAGGAAACTCTGTCTATGTTAATTGCCTAGCCTGAGCATGACGCCTATTTATATCCATTTAAGCCATGAACATAAAAGCCCCAACTGTTGGTCGTTCAATAACTACTTCATGATCAGAGTTCTCATCGTAAACAACTGAATGCTCACCCGCTCCACCGAAGGCGTCATATGATGAATGTCAAATTTAAATATATGACAGGCGGATTCGCAAGCAGATATGTATGCTAGACACAATTTGAATACAGCACATGCTAATATTTCATGTACTTACAGTCTCCTTTTGAAAATTCATTTACCATTAGGAGTGAAAATTCATTGTGTAATGAATGTACTTCGAATTCTAGACACAAACTCTTTATGATGGATCAAAATAACGAATTACATAATCATTAAATCCATCGGCATGCATTAAATTCTTCGAATGTTTGTCAAGTTTTTCAATAAGGTTTTCCACTTATCAAAAGATTAAAATTAGAGCAAATTATGAAAATAGTACAAAAAGTCATGGTGAGGTCACCATCTAGGCCAGAAAAAAACACCTCTTCTCAAAATAGTCATGTGTGAATGTGCGAATGAGCGACTCCATTGAATGTGCGACAAGTGTCTATTTTTTTAATATTAAAATATAGTGGTAGGTGGGTGTTTTCCCAAATATTCTTTTTTTGTCTTATTATTAATAGTGTTAAAAGACCAAAATACCCCTACCTTTTATATAAAACACTTCTCTGACACTTACTTCACTCACACACTCATTATTGTAGCCACCAGCAGCAGATCCGGCTAGCCACCACCACCAGATCCGTTGCACGACCACCACCACAACATAAGAGTCGGACCCAAACATACTCATAACCGCTACTCTTTATATAAAATACTTCTCTAACATTTACTTCACTCACATACTCATTGTTGTAGCTATCACCTTGCGCCACCAACAGATCCGGCCAGCCATCCACCACCAGCAGATCCGACTAGCCACCACCACCAGATCCGTTGCACGACCACCAGCACAACATAAGAGTCGGACCCAAACATACGCATAACCATTACTCTTTCTCTCTCAGCCACCATCTTCCACCACCACCACCAGATCCGTTGCTTGATCACCACCTCA
The DNA here is from genome assembly GCA_014162995.1 of Artemisia annua. Lineage (NCBI taxonomy): Eukaryota > Viridiplantae > Streptophyta > Magnoliopsida > Asterales > Asteraceae > Artemisia > Artemisia annua. Next base: position 8,558 of record LBNU01031695.1, on the reverse strand, counting down.
ACACAACCATCATGTTCATCTATCTCAACTCACATCAAACCCTTCAGATCGAAGAACTTTACCAGTGGACCACTGATCGGAGAACTTTACCGGCACCGGAAATAAAATCCGACCTGTCATCACCAACCCAGATCCGACACTATCACCAACCCAGATCCGGACATCTTGTTGTATCTTTTGTCCTTTATTGTTTCTCTTGCTTTCATTGGTGCTCAATCTATGTGGAATTAGAAAATATCTCGTACACATATTTTATTTGCTTCATGAGTTTTGTCTGTAAAAGTGATTGAAGATAAGGAAATACAAGTGGTAGTCTAGCAATAGTCAAGAATTGATAAGTGTGTGTCAGATTGGTATGGTTATGAGTTTGTTGCTATGTTTGTTTTAAACTCATCATGTGTCAGTTTAAACTCATCATGTTTGTTTTTAATTTCTTTATTTTGGGATTTATGAATTAAATATGTTGGATGATGTAAACAAATTGGTTTGTGTTAAAAGCATTGAGGTAATTCGAAGTGTATGATGGAATTATCGTCGGAATATATGAGTATCGCCGGAATCTTGAAATAAAGTGAAGTCACTCATTCACACATTTAATGGGGTAGCATAGTCGCACATTTAATTGACTCTTATAGAGATAAGGGTAAATAAGTAATTTTGTTATAATAGAAAAAGAATAATTGGGAAAACACCGACCTATCACGGTACTTTATTATTAAAAAAGTAAACACTTGTCGCACATTCAATGAAGTCGCACATTCACACATGGCCATTTTGAGAAGAGGTATTTTTTTCCTAGATGGTGACCACAACCAAACTTTTTGTACTATTTTGAGAATTTGCTTTTAAAATTAAGATAATGATTCCCGTACATTACTAATGAACCAACAAATAAGCCAAACACAATAATGACGGCACACGAGGTAAAAACAAACATTACTAGTGAACTAAACACAATGACGACAGTATACAAAGTAAAAACAAATGTTAGAATATTCGAACCTGCTCGCGTCCATATATTACTATCATTTTTACCTTTTTAGGTTGGCAATCTTGGGTTTCCACAAACGGCCTACATCCAAGTTTTTGAAATACAAATTCCAAGAATTATTATATTATCCTTCAAAACAGAGAGGTCAGATATGAAGACGGTTTGGAATTTTGCCAATAGAATAATTCACCACGAATTTCAAAGAAAAGATTAGAGAATGAAAGTTTAGTTATTGTTAGATATTTTGACTTCACCTCCTAAGGCTAGTTTGGCAATGTTGGTACTACATAACTTAGCTAGTGTTATAAGGGTATTTTGGTCATTTCGGTAGTATCTTAATTCCTTAAGTAATAAGTTTTCTTTGTACCTAAGGTTTGTATGTCGGCTTGTTCTCTATATAACATAGAGATATAGAACTTTGAAATTGTACTAGATTTTAACTTCATAAATAAAATACCAACTTTTTGCTCCCAAGTTCTAATGTTCTGATCTTTGCACATGTTCTAAATTTGATTGTGTTCTGATTTGCTGGTCCTGGTCTAATGCCTCAATGAATATCTCTCTCTAAATCCTAACAAATTGGTATCAAGAGCCACTCGTTGAAGCAAGCTGCAAATCGTTTGAGGTACTGAAATTGATTGAGGTTTTTGAATCGAATTCAGATTTTGGTTGATTTCAAGAATTAATTTCTTGACATCTTTTGAATTCGTTTTGTGTTTGGCGGCTTGCTAATTTGGTTGCTTCTGCTTGTTTGATAAGTTTAAGGTGTTTGTTGATTGGGATTAGGGATAGTCAGAGTTTGTGTTGAATTGATCGGTTTGTGTAGATATGATCTAATCTCTATTTTTTTTATCGATTACTTATTGGGTTTGAATATGGGAGCTTTGACTAAGTGGGCTTTGAATCTGAATATGGTATTTTGGAATTGTGCCAATATTTTTTATTTCTTTGATTTCGTTTGGTAGTTGGTGATTGAATTTTAGATCAGTTTTGTTATATACAATCTTCGTTTGAAACAGATTTGGCATTGATTTGCTTGGTTTTTTAAGTTACTGTTTGTTTCGAAAGTAACCTACAATTAGGTTATTTGGGTATTTTTATTTGGTATTCGAATTTGGACTATAATTCTTATCACATAAGTGGTTCATTGGTGTAGAACACTAGATAACATCACAAACACGCTCATACTTGTGGTTATGGCCCGTTGCATATAAGAAAGAAAAGAAAGAAATGTAGAGAGAGAAAGTTAGAGAGAGAAAGAGGTGAAGCCTTGAGAGAAAACCAAAAAAAAGAAAATGAGATTATGAGAAGGCTTACCCTCTCCAAGGATGGAGAGGGTATTTATATGTACATGGGTTTTGCCACTTGGGCGTGCCACTTGGGCTGCGGATCAGGTATACAGTGGGTAAAGACCCGTCCTTCTTCCGCGAACTAATCTACTTCTAAACTACGTTTAACTAACTATTGTAACTACTACGAGCTAAACAATGCTTAATCATATCTGGGGTGACCGAATCTTTCTTATACAAAAAGCGTATTCCTAACAATCTCCCCCTAAGGGAGGTCACCCCTGGAAATATTCTTGAATTCTTGCATTGAGATCTTTGTAGATTCTTTTGTAGCTCGTAGTTGTTGATTCTTCATTGATAAACGACTCAAGATGACTTCCTTGATGTATATGATGATCTTTTGACTTTGCTCTTCGCTCTTCATCCATATAATTAGCTTCAAGTCATCTTTGAGTGTATGTGTCTCTTTGTGATGTTGTGATTGTCTTTGTGATGTCATGCTTACACTTTTCTGGATCATGATCTTCTGCATCAGAGTTGTGGAAGCATAGTCGAAGCCCATTCCTTGATCATGATATCTTGAGTTATGATGTTGAAGTGTAAGCATGAGATGATGAATCTGCATCTTTTCAGCAATCGGCATCAATCGTCAACTTCTTTGTCTTTGGTGTGATTACGCCTTTCCAACATGCCCATACATCTTTGTTGAGTAGATCTTCCCGGTTGAACAGTTCTGACGTCTCCTTTTAGATGTTGGTATGAGCATGTGAACTAGAGTTGATGGTGGTGAACATGGTAAGTTTGGTATGTTAAGCTGCATAAAACTTGGTTAGTAATAAACATACCGGCACTTACATGTTTGGACTTCAAGATCGTAAACAGCATAGTGTGAAGACTTTCTCTAATCCTTACCAAGGCCGTTCCTAATTGGATGCCCCCGAAAGGGCTTTCACTGACATACCGAAGTACACCAACGATTAGGTGAGTCGCTGGAGATCACTCCACGACTGTAGACCTTTTGGAATACCACCGTACACACTAAGCGTAATCCACAAGAGATTACCGAAGTGACCTGCTGTCAGGGCTGTTTGATGTTGACCCTGGCAGGAGTTTCCACTCAATCACTGGGAAATACTTAAGTATATTCCCTCATAAGTGTTCTCGGCAGATTACTAAGATCTGCGTAGGACTCAAAATATTACATCTGGTATCCTTAATGTTGAACAACCAGTGTAGAAGTATCAAGTGTTCCTATGAGATCTTTTGATGCATCTCTTGGCTCTAGACTCGATAAGTGCACATTGGTTATTCTATTCGGAGACTAGGGAGGGGTCTCCTGTTTCAATATCAACTAGCTCTAAGAGATTAGTCGATAGTTTACACCGGTTCCCCGTGAGAATGAAACAAGCTCTTTTAAGAGAACTTGAGTGGTTGGGAGGTTTAGTGCAGTGCGTCACTGGCTCCATGACGTCTTTATCTTCAATACCGATGTTACCTTGGTAACAATCAGTAGCATATGAATTGAACCTGGTTTCTGCCCTAAAGTTGAATAATTGGAGGGCTATTTCTTTTCACCCTTTCTCGTTTCATTTCTTTTTAATTCTTCAACCCCTTCAGTGCTTACCGAGACTTCATTTCTAGAACCTTGTTGGGTTTGTTCCAGTCCTAGCTCAGTCTCAGTCGGCACTCTTCCCTTTCTCACTTTTCTCCTTTTTTTCAATCATTCCTAAGGACTTCTAATCTATCTATTGGATTGTCCCTGGGAAGATCCCTCCGGTTCTGGTGGATCATGGGAACATATACCTAACCTTACCATCCTTATAACTCCATGCTTTAAATTAAAGTGGTCGGTCTTTTGGTATTTTTCCACATTCGCCATATAACCAAATCTAGCTTTGAAAATTCTCTCAAAGTGTTTATGATTAAGAAACACATTTTGTTAACACTTTGAGAGTTTTATCATTTTTCAAATGCTCCCCCTCAACATGTGCTCATAGGTAAATAAAGAAATTTGCACATGTCGGGGTGAGTTGCGCACTTATTTGAATTGATCGGCTCTTAATAGACACATACCCGAGGGACACGTTTACGTTGCTTAGTTAAAGGGATCCATTATCAGCTTTTAGGTGATAACTAGCCCTAATAACTAACTTGAAGTTGTTAACATTCCTTAAAAAGGAAGTTAGACCCGTCAAAGTATATATCTAAGAAGAGTTTCTCGAAACGGTACTTTCTACTTGGACCAGTCCTCTTCGAGACACGTTTACATCACTGGTAAACCAGCTTGAAATTATTACCCGGCCAGGACTAGTGTTTTCGATTCACGACTTTACATGTTTCGTCAATTCATGAGTCAAATTCTGAGTCATAAGCAATTCACGGTTTCTACTTGATTTTGTAAAATCCCGCGAAAGACTCTTAGCCACTTGCTCCCCCTCAATATGTGCACATTGATTGAATCAATTTTGAAAGTTTTTAAACTTTGGCACATACGGGTGAGCTTACAAAAGAGATCATTTATTCATCATTTTAAATCACTTGCTCCCCCTTAATATGTGCTTTGATCATAATCCAAAATCTTTAAAATTTTAGCACATTCGGGAGCGATCTTTTGAGACCAAAAACATCTTTATAAGTCCAAAAACATCACATTTAATCCAAAATCTTTAACATTTTAGCACATAAGGGAGCGTTCTCGTAAGTCCAAAAACATTCTTTAAAGTTCCAAAAACATCACTTTTTAAATCAGTTTTCATATTTAAATCACATTATCTCCCCCGATCATAAAATTTCAAATCTTTTGAGATTTTGTGATCCCAATTGATTTAAATGATTTTCGAAAAAGCTTTGGAGAGAAGTGTGATACGTTTTAAACGTTTACTGATTATGAGACACTTTTTGAATTTCACTGTGGCTGGTGCACAAAGCTTTGAAAGGTGCAGAAATTTTGAGCAAATGCGCTCCCCCTCAATTAATGGCCCGTTTTCAATTTTTAACATTTAATAGCCATTAAAATGAGTGGTAGCATATTCGAGAAAATTTAAGACCGATGGCCACCTTGTACACCACAAAATCTCTTTTGAAGAATTTTAGAAGAAAGAGATTTTGGGAAAAGAAGACTTCTCTTCTTTTACTAGAAAGGTTGCACTGAAGCGTACAACTTTTCGGATACTCCGCACACAATGAAAAACATAAAACTTTTAAATATTACATATTCCAAAATTATTAAAAGTTAACATATTGTCATATTACATCACCCAATTAAAGTGGAGCTAGGTGATAAAAATCCAGCTTGAAGAATCATTCGGTTCTTTGGAGAAGCATGTAGTCGCCCTCACGAACTCTGCCTCCCACATAGCACTCAAGACTGCGGTATATTCTTCTCATCTTCATGCGGTGACGAATGGCCTTTAGGAAATCAAGGTTCATCTTCAAATCATGATCAGTCCATTGGCTGGTGTATCTTCCGGGTCTGGTAGAGTAGACTTGATATTCTTTCACACGGAAGTCTAGTGCATCATCGACCATTTCCAACGTCCCGTCACTAAACTTGTACAATTCATCACTACGCATAACCACTGGAACGTTATACTTGTCTCTGTAGACCACAGCACTTGGAGAATCAATCACAGTGAAGTCTGCTACCGGTTCCAAGCTACCAATCTCCCACTTCGGCTTGGTGAGGTTCAGTTGTGTTTGGTAGCTTTCGATGCCCAGTTGTAGGTCTTCAACATGCTTCCTTATAACTAGACCCCTTATCCAGTGAAGAACAGCAAACACAAGTGTCTTCTTCTCATTTGGTGGTAGATGATGCAATTTTCCTTGGATGTGCAACAAATACAGATCTTCGAAGTCATTGGCCCGGAGATGTTTGAAGTCACCTTCACTGATCTCGTAGTCCCTCAGATCCGTACGTCTAAGAACAATGGACTTCAGGTAGTCGTATCCATAGATGAAATGAATCTTGATATTCACAACACTGATGATCTGAAGAGGCGAACAAACAACCTTCTTGTCACCTTTGGATTTGAACCGTTCCACATAGAATTCCTGCTTCTTGAACCACCAATGTGATATGCCCAAAGCTGCTGGAAGGTCATACTCACACTCTTTATCAATCCACATAGCATCAGGTACCATCTGTTCCAAACCACTGTCATTGTAGCGAGCCGCTTTCATCTTGGTGATGGACAGAGCATACTTGCGTTGCTTATTCCCAAACCGAAGATATTCGAGACCTTTGTTGAAGAAGAAATCTGCCTGAATAGTGACGTGGCCTGGAGACCCACCCAAAGGAAGTGGTTTGCTGTAGCCATGTTGGATAACTTCTTCATTGAGTAGATCGTTGAACATCTTGTGACATTCTTCCATTTGAAACTGGAGATGAGTCACATCAGGATGAAACACCTTGACAATGTTGTATGCTGGGCCTTCCAGATCTTTCTGAGAAAACTTGCTTAGTCCTCGCTCCTTGCAGAACCATGCAATAAATGACCCATGTCTCCAGTTTGTGAGAGCAAGGAGTTATCATCTGGAGGAACACAGCTGCTGGCAATAGCATTGACCCAGTTATTGTCGCAAACTGGCTGATCTGATGGTGATATTGACCATGTTGGCTCAGTTGTTGGCAGCTTAGTGGTTTTTGGCCTGATACATGCCTGCAGTTCTTCTTTGGTGAGTTTGACGTGAGGAGCATCATCAGATCTGGAGATTGATTCCCACCATTCATCCTTTTGAGATATGTGGGATGTGGAAGCATCATCTTCATCATCGTCTGAGTCTTCAGCAGTATGAGACACAATCGATTCTTCATTAATCACTTGTTTGGTATGAGCTGGTGAGGTCATACTGGCTCTTCCAGTGTCGATAGTAGTCCATGCTGCATGTGTTGCGAGTGGAGTTTGCTTTGATGATGATGATGTTTTGTCAGATCTTTTGGGAGGTGGCATTCTTGATGAAGAGGGTGGTGGTGGTGGCATTGACATAGTTCCAAAGCTTCCAGACTGTCCTGAAGGACCTGAGGGTCCAGATGACCCAGGAGGTGGAGGCGGTGGTGGGTATGAAGGAGGATGTTGGTGATGACCTTGCTGTTTTCTTTTTCTCTTCCTTTCCTTCTCCATGTCACGATGATGTTGTTCATCATTATCTTGAAGGATTGAACCCTCAAGAGCCTCATACAGCTTACGGTGTGCCTCATGACCCTGGTATTGCCTGTTTTCGAACATACGCTCTTGTAAGATCAGCTTCATGTCGAATGTAGAGAGATCTTTGAACCTTGATCTGAGAGGAGCTTCCATGGCATCGCTTACAGCTTCCTGAACCTGATCTTTGATGGTATCAGTGATGAGACGATCAATCTTGATTTGTTCCAGTTTGCGTAGTCTGTTGTCGTGATATTTGAGGGTTTGAGATAGGTTGAGCTGTAGAATACTTTTGATGTCTTTAGCATGAACTGACAGTCTCTCATTGATCGTTAGGTTCTCATCGACCACGTTAGCTGCCGTTTGGAGTATATCATCCACTTGGGTTGCTAGACTTTCCAAGGTGACCTTAGGAGCTGGAGTAGTAGAGATTGTTGTAGCTTCTGTGGTGATTGGAGGTGTGGAACCCGTAGCTTTGGTTGTTTCAGAAGGTGTTGTTAGTGGCACTGAAGTGGCAGGAGTGGTTGATGTGTCTTGCTGAACTGGGACATCGACCATGGATATTGCTTCTTCATGCTCTTCTCCTGATTTGTCGGCCTCTGATTCAGAAGGTTTGTCAACAAGGAACTGATCACCGTATGCTTCAAATTTTCTGAACGATGCAAGGGTACCCGTAGAGCTATCAGGTTCCTCAGCAATCTTTTGGTCATCCGATTTCATCTTGAGGGTATCTTGTACCTCAGGATATACGGTAGGAATAAAATCTGAATGAAACGTCTCTAAAGGCGTTTCAGTTGCCTTTTCCAGCTCTTGATGAGGTATATCACTGGACTCTTCTTCTGCTTGGGCTGTAGAGCTTTCCAGTTTAGGTGATTGATGAGTTTCAGAGTCTGTTTCACTTGATTCTCCTGTAGGTTCGAGACTTAGGGATTTAGAGACGGTCTTTTCAGCAGATGGTTCGGGAGACCGTCTCTTGAGAATGTATTGGGAAGCTGCAGATTTGTGTTCTGGTGTTGAGATTTTTAACAGTGTGTGTGCTGCCTGTTCCTCAACAATGACATCCTTGCCTTTTCCCTCAACATGTGATACTTGTGTCAGTTTCCCAGCTTCAGGTTCCTTGATGCTTACACCCCCGAC
>LBNU01031688.1:298234-317882 GCA_014162995.1 Artemisia annua | reverse complement strand
TAGTCCAACACATATTCATGAAACAAGCAAGAAGTGATTATTCGATGAATTACTCATCTTTCAATAGAAGAAATCCAATTCGATAACAAACTTGAACCTTGTGGAAGAACCAGTAGAAATCATGGACTGTAAGGTCATACAATGAAACAGAGTCAAATTCTATCATAAAAATTCGCGGGAGTTCCCGAAGAAGTCCCGAGTATACTTGGGTACGGGAAGACCAAAAGCGACTCAATTATCCACATCATTTCACCAATACCACTCCCGAGACCAACATGAACTGAATCCAGGGACTGGATTCCTGTTAGGAGGGAAGAATGTCACAATTCGCAATAAACCCAGAAATGGCAGTTTTAGCCTAAAAACACCATACTTTTCGACCATTTATCATAAAATCTAGACACTTTGAGCAAAACTTCACTCCTGAACATATTTAGGCTTGGTGCTAAGCTTTCCAAAAATACCAATTTTATTTCCTAACTCTTAATATTCACTGATTTACAGTTTTCCGAAGCCATTTTTAGCCGTATTTCAAAAACTGTCTAAGTGTATAACATTATTAGACTATATGAACATGTAATATTCATTATGTCCTTATACGAAGATATAAATTATATTTTCGACAACAATACATATTTTGAATACAAAACGAGTGGTATAGATTATAGTGCAAGTGCATACATGAACCCATTTCATAATCTAAAGTAGATTACATGCATTCATTTTAGGTTGCGGCTAGGAGTTGCACCTCATTTCTTCAGTTCATACATTACCGATTGTACCATTACTTGAGGTGAGTTTTCATAGCCCCGTTTACATTTTTATTGTTTTCAAATCCCACGGGGGAGAATACATTGCACCATTTTTCATACGAGCCTAAGTATCAAATCCATATACATTACTTAAGTTACCACATTGCCATGTTTTAAGTCCCCTATTATCATGAACCGTTAATTGTATTTAAGCGAGAGTGAGTGGATAGATCTATTGAGGGTGACGCCTCCATCCGTGTTGGGGTTACCAACAGTCAAACGGATGCATTTCATTTGATCATTGTTAGAGTGTCTGGCAAAACACTCTGGAGGGGCATTACCTACAGTCTAGCTTCGGGGTCATGAGCTTAAGAGATAATGTACAATTTTATCAATTATGTGACAGTTCGTCATTCACTTATACTTATGGTTATCGTATAACATTCATTTTCATAAACCTATGATTTCTCACCAACATTATTGTTGACCGTTTTAGCAATGTATTTTCAGGTTACTAAGATAACAACATGTGACTTGCATATGGACCATCATGGAGTCGAGGAGTCGACGCGTCTTACCTTTCATTTTATGCACTTATGTAACGTTTGATCAAGTTGAACTAGTTTTCATGAACTTGTAACACCATTATGGGACCTATTTTGTAAACTCTGATGTTTTAATGATCAAACGATGTATTTTCAAAACGACACTTTAGGTCGTTCAATATAACCTTGTATGAGATGCCATGATCGTTACACCCAGGTATTCAATTCCGCTGCCATATAATAGGTAAATTCAGGGTGTGACAGTCGGGTAAGGGGAAAGCCGACTTTCAAAATTCATCCTGAACCATACAGTAGCCTGGCGCGTCACCCACGCGTTGACGCGTGGATGACGCGTCAGGAGCAGATATGGATTCGAGGAATTTTGGCTACAATTTGTTATTGTATGTGTTTTGATGGTTTATTTGTCATCATTAAAACATTAGGAAATCTTGATCATGTTGCCTCAACAATCTCCCCCTTTTTGATGATGACAAACAAAAACCGAAAGCAAATAAAATTACAAAATGTAGCGAAGACAAAGCGCGCCTTGACCTTGCCTTGCCTTGTAATTTGGTGAAGCCTTTGTCTTTATCTTGAATAGGTCTTCACGCTCTTGCTTTCTTTCTCCCCCTTTTGTCGAATCAAAAAAGCGGGACTACCAATCAAGCCAGCTTTCGAACTTGGGCCAGTGGGATAAATGAGCTAGCTTGTATGTGCACCCGAATGTGCTCCCCCTTGAACATAGCTCCCCCTAGATCGTTTCTCCCCCTTGTTACAAGGCGGGGATCCATGGGTCCAGAGCCTCACCTTTGCGGTGGCCTAGCTACATAAAACACAACAACATGCAACAACCAAGAAAACTTCTCACATGTGAAAGTCCAAGATAGGTTAGGTGACCATTTGGATACTTGCAACATGGGTTAGTCCACAAGAATATGTATATGGATGTTTGTCCAATATGACTCCAATAACCATTTGTTGAGCATGGTATATAAATATATGAATTATTTAATTGTGGATACATGCATTTTGTTCTATAAATACCAACATAACAAGAAATCACATAATATCACAACAAACTACATAAGCATCTTTATTGAAGCAAACACCATGTAGGTCATAAAAGAAGACTAATATATGATCCTATCACACATTATTCAAACAAGCTTATGAAAGATCCTAAGTGGGCATAACTAAGACAACAAGTTTTCTCCTCTTTACTCTTCATCCTTCTCTTGAAGAGTCACCCTAGAGATGTCTTTAAGGATGGCGGTCATTACCAACATGTCATTGTTGATAGATTTATGAAATTCTCTCATTTCCTCACGAATGGAGAGAACATTCCGCTCGGTCACATCTTGGGTGGAGCAACATCCACACCTACGGGTATGGTTGTCCTCAAGAGGTTTTGGAAGATTCCCTTCAATCTTGCCCAAAATATCGTCTTCAACTAAACATAGTTTGACGAAGTCTTTGACAATTGGGATTTCTGAACCATTGATGTTTTCCCAATCTACATTTTCTTCCTCTAGTCATCATACGCCTACCATCATTGAAGTGGTATGATGATCCAACATATTCATCATCCAAATCCATTTACTTGAGTATGTTTAAGAGTTATTTGTTATTAGTAATGTTTGGTGTCTAGAATACATGCAAGATTACTCCTTTTATATATAGATTAGTGTGGTAGTTAGGATTCTTATCTCTTTAAAGTTGGTCAAACAATCAAGATCAAGGTACTTAGATGCTTGATAGGATGTTCAACCCATCTAAATCATGTACTAATATGCTTGGATCACATGGTCTTGGGAAGAATTATTCAAAGAGTTATGAGTGCTTTAGTTGAACTTAAGTAAGAATTTGTAGACTAGATAATCATGCTAGCTACCATTATTTCTCAAGCATGCACCATAATTTGTTAAGCTATGCATCTAATAATGGTTGAATTAAAAGATCATGTTAGATCACTATTTTGAAGATAGCACACTTTTGATAAAATAATTTAAACATGCAACATGTATTGATCATATAAGGTGAGCAAGTAGATATAACATTTTCAATACAAGTGTAAGTTGTGATCAATATTATATCTAATCTTGGAAATTTGACAAAATCAAAATTATCAAGATTAAGCAAGATAATTTGTGTCAAATTTTCTTGTTCACAACACATAGTATAGACAAGTAGAATCTTGAATATTATCAATCATTGTTTGAATAATGAGTTGATACATATCTTTCCTCTTGGAAGTCATTTATTTGATCTTCCTTCCATGCCTTCACATAAGTCCTAGTTACTAAATCGTAAAATATTTAAGATCACCTAAAGAACTTGCAATCAACTCCTAGACATTTATTTTAGCTCAAAGATTGTTCTCCTAAGATGCATGTTATCCATGAACATCCAAACCTATCCCAAAAACAATTTGGATTTTCTTTTTGAGAAATGTCATGCCAAAACTTAGACTTGTTTGTTTTGTGACCTAAGTGTCCTTTTATTCAAGTCACCGATGACTTGTTGTATAGGATGACCCCTCACTTCTCTCACTTCCTTAGGATTGCCTTCATCCGAAACATTTACTTGTAATGATGGCGACCTTTCTTGATCTTGAACTAAAGGTTCATTGACCACATCATATTCTACCGAAGGAGATGATTTAGGCTCGGGCATGCTCTCATCAAAGGTAACATTGAGAGATTCCTCAATCCTTATTGTTTCCTTGTTAAGCACTATGTATGCTTTACTAGTTTGAAAGTATCCTAGGAACACACCTTCATACGAATTTGGGTCGAATTTGGTGAGATATTCTTTGGTGTTTAGTATAAATACTTTACAACCAAATACTCTAAAGTTTTCTAATGAAGGTTTTCTATTTCTAAGAATTTCATAAGGAGTTTTATTTATAACCTTTCTTATGTAGACTCTATTAAAGATATAACATGCGGTATTTAGGGCATGACACCAAAACTTTTGTGGTATGGATTGCTCGTCACGCATTGCACGACTCATCTTTCTTAACTTACGATGTGTTCTTTCAACAATCTCAAGCGATTGAGAAGTGAACGGGCCCGATAAGTTATAAGATATTCCATGTGGTTCACAAAAACTTCCAAATTGCATTTTATCAAATTCACTACTATGATTTGTTTTAATTGAAACAATTGAACAATCAAGTAGGTTTTCAAGTTTCTTTCTTAAAATGTCAAATTTATTTAAAACTCCATCCTTGTTTTCTAAAAATAATACCCAAGAGTAATTTGAATAATCATCTATAATCATCAAAGTGTAGAAGTTTCCTCCATAGCTTTGGATTGGAGATGGACCATACAAATCTAAGTGCAACAACTCTAAAACCTTATTAGTTGCTACTTTATTTTTACTCCTATTATTTGTTTGACATTGACTCCCTAGACATGTATCACAATAATGTCTCTCAAAGCTCAACTTAGGTAAACTCCGTACTAGCTTAGGTTTTGGACTAACCTCATATTAGCGTGACCTAACCTCCTATGCCAAAGCGTTGAGTTATCCACTAAGGATGAAAGACATATGTTTTATTTGGAGTTATCTCCTAACTTGCATGTATACAAGTTATTCCTCCTAATACCTTTAGCTAATACAACACCATTTTTACTAATAGAGCAATCCACTTTAGTAAATTTTACCTCACAATCATCATCACTAAGTTGACTTACACTAATCAAATTAAAGTTTAGACCTCTAACATGCTCAACATTGGTAATTTCTATGGAGTCATGAAGGACATTACCTTTACTGACAATTTTGCCGTTAAGCTCGCTCCCAAAAATGACTTGATTGCCATTATACGCCGTGTATGAAGTGAACAATCTTCTATTCCCGGTCATGTGTTTAGTGCAACCACTATCCACTACCCACTCATCCGGTTGTAGATCACTTTTGAGACAAACCTACAACAAAGACACAACTCATGCTTTTGGTACCCATTGCTTCTTGGGTCCATTTTGGTTAGCATATAAGGTGCCCAAGTTGAACATTCTTGGGTCTTGAAGCAAGACACATAACTTCTCAATACCAAAACTAGAAAAAGCGGACCAAGGATTGTTTTGAAAATTATTTTGGTTTTGATAACTGGGTCTATAATTTTGAAGATTTGTTGTCTAAAGAAGCTTTGGTTTAAATAGGAGTTGTCTCTTCTTTGATAGTTGTTGTGTTGGTATTGAGACAACCTTTGATTATAATTATAAAAATTTCTTCTTTGATTATTTTTAAACGAAGGTCTTTGGTTATATGTGGTTGTAGGTCTCACATTAGGTGTAGGCAAGAGTGGTCTATTGTTTACTCGAGGTTGTGTATAACCAATGTCACTACGAGAACCCAAGTTGTAAGATTGTCTTGGGTTTTCCTTCTTTGCCATGGGCACATGGTTACCTCGAGTGTTTGCAAAAGGAGCTTGAGGAGTAATTGGTTTGACAACAGTTTTTGATGATTCTCTAATTTCCCAGAGGTCTGGCGCGTTGACGCGTCGTGCAACGCGTCAGCCTTGGAAAATTTTGGAATTTCGTTTTCTTTAGCCTTTACAAATGCTATTGGTTTTTTTAGGCTTACGGAAGTAGTTTTTCCTTGTTTAAAAAATCCAATACCTCCCTTATCTTGGGACACCTTTTGGCGACATATTATTTCTTCTAAATCATTAGTGCTCTTTTTGTATTTAGAAAAACATAAAGATTCCTTTTGATGTTTAGATACTTTGTCATTCAAAGAGTTAACCTCAAGTGTGAGTTCCTGTAACACCCCAACCCGAAAAGGGCTAAAGTGTACATAATGGAGTCAAATCAGAACACAAGTGAAACGGAGATACATTTCTAATACCAAGTTTACAAAGGGTTACAAGGGAAAACTAAACAAAGTACAAGATACAAAAAGGCAACACTAAGCCGAAATAAAATATACTAAGCTCATCATCAATTACTTCTAATCATCTCTAAGTCCAGCCAGTAGCTAATCAGGGTGAAGTCTTCTAAGCCCAAAATAAGATCTCTTATTCACAACCCAGCTTCCTACTAAACCTGCCGAATGGAAAAGAAAGCGGCTGAGCATAAAAAGCTCAGTGAACATATATCAACAAATGACAAAGCAATACAATAGAGTTAGGAATAATCAAAGGAATATGAAGGTGGATTACATATGGTGTCATATGGATAATCAAAAGATATCAAGGTTAAGTGTATGATGTAATGTATGTAGAATCAGTATTTTACCCCAGGCCCAATCAATATACAATCCAATCCAATAGTAACCCAATATGGAGTGATCAACTCCCAATATGTGAGGGGTTGCAATGCACGCATACCCAGTCACCAAACAATGTAATGTATAACCATGTAGTCAATATAGTAGTCTTAATCAAACAATCAATCAATCAATCAAATCTAGGATGCATCCATACGCCCCTGCAGGCCAATCATAAGCATAGCAGTAGTCGATAACAAAATCAGGGACGGTGTGGTACATCTCTCCAACCACACTAGAGTACATAACATTGGTGCATCAATGCTATGGTTGTGGCTACTCCAGAACAAGTAATACCTGCGTAAATACTGAAGGGTCATGTAGTCAAGGTTCAATATCAAAGGTTTAGTATCAAAGGTTCAGTATCAAAGGTCAATGTCAAATGATCTATCAAAGATGTAATATCAATGGGTCAAAATGGAGAGGTCAAAACCAAAGTTCCCAATCCACAAGGTTCACTATTCCAAGTTCCAAAGTCCCATAGTTCATAAATCAAAGGGTCATAATGAGAGTTCAAAACAAAAGTTCAATTTAGCAGGTTCCCATCACTTGTTTAAAAAGGTTCGTAGTACAATCCCATTTAAAAAGGTTTATAACGAGGGTTCATTTAGAAAAGATCTTCCAAAAGATGGCATTCGTAAAAACGATCTTTACTAAAGGTTTGCATAAAATGTTCTTTAAAAGTGGTCTTTATGAGTTTATAAAAATCCCATAGATAAGTGATCTTAAATCATATTAAAAGTGCCGTTATAAAATAGTTTCTCCTTTAAATGTTACCATATCATAATTAAGAAAAGAAATTTCACCTCCCGTTATATTATCCCAAAAGAACATTCAAAGTCTCACAAGGGTTTCACCTCCCGTTACAATATCCCAAAGAGTATCCCAAGTCTCAAAAAGGTTCAAAGGTTAAGGTCACAAAAGGTTATCGAATAGATCATAAGAGTTCAAACGAATAACAATAGGATCGCAAATACCGGTGAAACACATCAATCATAGAGCCAAGTACGAAGGATCATAATCAAGATCAAACGGAATCATAATACGATAATAAATCAAAGACAAAGTCAAGAGAGAGGAGGTGTGCACTCTTACTGAAAGAGTAAGGAATATATGTACCTTTGCCGAGTCAAACAAACCGAGATCAAACGAAAGGAGAAAGGCCATTCCCGCTTCACCGAACCTAGAAGGGAATGGATGCGAATTAAGGAGAGTTCAAATCACGTAAGTTGCCTCTTTTAGTTATCTTTCCATTTTTAGCAACTTTCCATAATTAGTAAATTTCCATTTTAGGTAGTTCAAACACTTTAGAAGACTTTCTATTTTTAGTAAGTTTCCTTATTTAGAAGGTTTACAATTATATACATATGCAATATAGTTAGTTTTACCATTTTAACAAGTTTCCGGAATTTCATAAGTTAAGGATTTCAATTTATACGAGTTTTCCAAGATTAGGGTTTTCTATTAATCATTTTCATAATTAGGGTTTAAATATGTCAAATTAACATGTTAAGGGACAAAAGTGTAAATATTGCCAAAGTTCCATATTTTATACCAAATTTCCACAAGTTAGTAATATTTACCATTCAATACTTCAAGTTTACCATTTAAACCCTCAAGTTATATTATTTACCAAATAAGTCCTTTTTGATACTTAATTTACAATTACAACCAATGTTTAATTTAAATTAACACTTATAACCTTTAATTATCAAAAGTATACCATTTCAGCCCTTAATATAATATCTATTCAAAACACCCCCTTTACTTTCATAATTTACAAGTTTAGTCCTTTAATTAAAGTAAATACAATTTACACCCTTTTAATTAGAGAAATTACAAATAAATCTTTTAAATTACCAAACTTGCACATTATACCCCTCAATACCAAATACGTGAGTCAGCCTTGAATTTATAATTTTACAAAACACACCCCTTAATTTTATTAAATACAAATCGAATTAATATAGATTATATAATTACCATTTAAACCTCTAAATTACAAAATTAACACAAAAAACCCTCATGTTATAATTTATACAGTTCACCCCTGGTCCAAGACACTCTACAAAAATAACCCTTCAGTTTATAAAATTACAAAACACCCCCTATACTTTTTAAAAATCAATTCGGTTTACAATAAAATTCACAAACCCTAACCCTAAATTTTTCCAATCATTACAATCATCACAAAAACCTTAAACAACATTTATTACACCAATTGAAACACTAAAAACACTAACCCTAGCCAATTCGTTTTCCTTTTCTTTTATTTCCTTTTTCTTAATTAAACCCGATTACAAAACAATTCCAATACAAAGTTCTAGGCTTCGATTACCATGAGACCAATTTTATTTGAGTTTTATAATCAGTATATAACTTGAATAAAATACGATTGAAGCTCACAAAAATTGTTACCAGCCGATTGTGATTTAATTCGTTATTAGGGCTTATATTTTTCTTTTAATCGAAACGATTCTTCAAACATGCATGGCTAATTTTATACGTATACTATGGATTATAGAGGTACTAAGGATGATATAAAAATTACCCTTGTGAAGATTTGTCGTGGGAATGAGCAGAGCAAAAACAGTGCACCCGGTTTTGAATTATCGAACAAATAAAATCCAAACAATCAAATCACGCTACACCAGCCTCGAACACTATTTTTCCCACCTTCTATAACTTGGAAAAAGACCAATAAAAATACTCACAAGCCTCCAGAAATTTAGAGCCACCGTTTGTGAATCTTTTTAGGGTTTTGTGTGCTTTAATCTTTAGAAAATGGAAACAAATATTAAGAGAATAATTATAAATGATATGGGAAGGTTTACTCGGCTGAAAATCAGGGGACAAATCATCTGAATCAACATAAATTGTTTCCCAAAATAAAATAGTGATTATCTCTTTTTAAAAATAAATATACATAATTTTAAATGTCATTTTAGACCTTATAATAATATTTAGGCTTAATATATATTTTTAGGGAAATTACAATGTTAAAAGTGTTCATGAAAAAATAATATGGATCATATGTTGCCTATTTCCAAGAGTATAGGATTTATTTTGTTTTATTTGAGTGTTTATTGTAATATTTAAGTTTCTAGGGGCATTTTGGTAATTTTGCATGTTATGAAAATGTGGGCTTTACAACTATGTCCCCCTCAAAAGAATTTTCATCATCGAAAATGCAAAAGGTAAGGTGGCAAAATAACACGAAGGTACACCAGACTACGAACAGAAAAAGGAGTAGTTTGACTCGCAGAAATTCAGACTTTAAGAATTTCAGCAACAGAATGATCTTGTTTTCCATGACTTGATCTTATCGATCCAAGGATAGTTTTGGTTTCTAAAGAGAAGGCACATCGTACAGAATCCAAATCAAAAGAATCACATACTGAACGTAACAAATGATAATCGTATCCACTTAAATGATATTCAAAGGTATATGTAGGATTGGGTCGTCCGTGGTCAAGGAAATGGACTGATCAGATGAGAATGTATCGAATGATAGCAATCATGAGGGTGATATATATAAGTTTAACTCTTCAGATTTTCAAATAATTTCGTATTCAATACAACTTTTCAAAGGTATTCTCGTAAACCTACAGATCTTGCTTCTCAGAATCCAAACTTCATATTTTAACTCACAACAGTTCATCATGAAACGAATTCATCGAATGTAAGAATTGTATACAAAGCAAGGCATAGGTGTAGTTCTTCATAGTAAAGAATCAAATCTATATAGGCAGAAGATAAGTTGATCGATAACATCAAATGGCAGGAAACTCTACAATGGAACTTAGGATTTAATCAATATATCGAAGTCAAACAATCGCGTGACGAGTATCCAAATGTATCAAAACGTACGGGGATAAGGTAGATCAAACGTACAGATCAAAAGAATCCTAAAGTCTCACTATTCGCAGATCGTCACAAACGAAAACAGAAATCTAAGTCTCCACTAAGGCACTTCTCGAGACATCCTATGAACACGATAAGTGCACGTTATATGATGTAAGTATTATCACGTTGGCCAGGCGTCATAATACTAGCGTCATATAAGTATGCCCTCATGATGGTCATACTTTATCTCAATAAGCGAATCAAAACTACAAATCCACCTATCTGTCCAACTAACTCCTGGGTTAGTCCTATTCAGAGATCAATAACGAAACGACGTCGACAAAACATACGAAGCTCGAAAAGACGTAACAAAATCAAACAATCATCATCAGAAAGAGACATGTCGCTAAGGAATCAATTCCTCCATCATAAGGTTCGTTTCAAGAATTTGTCTCTTTAGAATCTCCTTATGTCCGAGTTGTCAGTCTTCATCCGTCTTCCTATCTGAGAGTGAAACGAATTCACCATCTTGAGTTTGGTTCCTCAAGCCATCTGTGGTTCCTTCTTGGAATGTGACTAAGTAATGTGAATCTCTGGTACGGTCTTTAATCTCCTCATCAACCAGTCTGCTTCCACTCTCAATTCATCTCAGTACACCCAAGATGAATAGGGAAGTGAGACTGTATGTTCTTCATCAGCTCCAGGTTTGCTGTCTTGACCAGGCTCCTGCGTTCTGTTCGTCTACTCTTCCATCTTGCGAGGAATGTCATCAACTCTCCAGGGTAGTCTCCGTTGTTTGTCATCTTCAGGTTCTATCCAACTCCATCCTCCGGTAGAAAACTTGGTGGTTCAACAAGAATCATATCCGAAATTTCAGGGTGCCAAAACATAATTCACACGAAAATGTTCATCTCTTGGCGGACAAAATAGGTGTAAGAGAACTTTATAACCGCGAAAGTAACGTACGAGTCTCCAGAGCAAAGATGATAACAAAAGTTTAATGATCGGGAATCATGGTAAAGGATTTTCAATTAGTTCAATACATCAAAGGTGAGGCATAACAGAACAATCGTCAGCATCTTGAATGCCTAAGCAACTAAATCTCATATCAGGATCAAATCGAAAATGACTTTCCAAAGAAAGGCAGATCAAATCGAAAATGCCTAAGCAACTAAACCCTCAAGTTATATTATTTACCAAATAAGTCCTTTTTTATATTTAATTTACAATTACAACCATGTTTAATTTAAATTAACACTTATAACTTTTAATTATCAAAAGTATACCATTTTAGCCCTTAATATAATATCAATTCAAACCAGCCCCTTTACTTTCATAATTTACAAGTTTAGTCCTCTAATTAAAGTAAATACAATTTACACCCTTTTAATTAGAGAAATTACAAATAAATCTTTTAAATTATCAAACTTGCACATTATACCCCTCAATACCAAATATGTACGAATCAGCCCTGAATTTATAATTTTACAAAACACACCCCTTAATTTTATTAAATACAAATCAAATTAATATAAATTATATAATTACCATTTAAACCTCTAAATTACAAAATTAACACAAAACACCCTCATTATCATTTTATTCAGATTCCCCCTGGTCTATTACACGTTACACAAATATTCCTTAAGTTTGGAAAACTACAATACACACCCTTTACATATAAAAAGCCGATTCGGTTAACTTTTAATTCAAAAACCCTAAACAATTTACCAAATCATTAAGAAATCATCATAACATGTCAAAATCAGTATTAAAACTTTANTGAGGCATAACAGAACAATCGTCAGCATCTTGAATGCCTAAGCAACTAAATCTCATATCAGGATCAAATCGAAAATGACTTTCCAAAGAAAGGCAGATCAAATCGAAAATGCCTAAGCAACTAAACCCTCAAGTTATATTATTTACCAAATAAGTCCTTTTTTATATTTAATTTACAATTACAACCATGTTTAATTTAAATTAACACTTATAACTTTTAATTATCAAAAGTATACCATTTTAGCCCTTAATATAATATCAATTCAAACCAGCCCCTTTACTTTCATAATTTACAAGTTTAGTCCTCTAATTAAAGTAAATACAATTTACACCCTTTTAATTAGAGAAATTACAAATAAATCTTTTAAATTATCAAACTTGCACATTATACCCCTCAATACCAAATATGTACGAATCAGCCCTGAATTTATAATTTTACAAAACACACCCCTTAATTTTATTAAATACAAATCGAATTAATATAAATTATATAATTACCATTTAAATCTCTAAATTACAAAATTAACACGAAAGACCCTCATATTATATTTTATACAGTTCACCCCTGGTCCAAGACACTCTACAAAAATAACCCTTCAGTTTATAAAATTACAAAACACCCCTATACTTTTTAAAAATCAATTTGGTTTACAATAAAATTCACAGACCCTAACCCTAAATTTATCCAATTATTACAATCATCACAAGAACCTTAAACAACATTTATTACACCAATTCAAACACTAAAAACACTAACCCTAGCCAATTCGTTTTCCTTTTTTTTTATTTCCTTTTTCTTAATTAAACCCTATTACAAAACAATTCCAATACAAAGTTCTAGGCTTCGATTACCATGAGACCAATTTTATTTGAGTTGTATAATCAGTATAGAACATGAATAAAATACGATTGAAGCTCACAAAAATTATTACCAGCCGATTGTGATTTAATTCGTTATTAGGGTTTTTATTTTCTTTTAATCCAAACGATTCTTCAAGCATGCATGGCTAATTTTATACGTATACTATGGATTATAGAGGTACTAAGGATGATATAAAAATTACCCTTGTGAATATTTGTCGTGGGAATGAGCAGAACAAAAACAATGCACCCGGTTTTGAATTATCGAAATAAAATCCAAACAATCGAATCACGCTACACCAGCCTCAAACACTATTTTTCCCACCTTCTATAACTTGGAACACGACCAAGAAAAATACTCACAAGCCTCCAGAAATTTAGAGTCGCCGTTTGTGAATTCTTTTATGGTTTTGTGTGTTTTAATCTTTAGAAAATGGAAACAAATATTAAGAGAATAATTATAGATGATATGGGTAAGGTTTACTCGGCTAAAAATCAGGGGACAAATCATCTCAATCAACATAAATTGTTTCCCATAATAAAATAGTGATGATCTCTTTTTAAAAATAAATATACATAATTTTAAATGTCATTTTAGACCTTATAATAATATTTAGGCTTGATATATATTTTTAGGGTAAAGGGGAGTAATCCTGCACCCTGGTAAATATATTAAAACCAAAACGTTTAAGTACAAGTGGAATGTGGCTGAAGTACCACATTAACCTCAAGCTAAAACAGCTTGATAAACAAACCTAACCTAGAGCTTATGACATGCCAAAAGCTCTTGACAACTCTAGAATCAAGAAGAACCTAGAACAAAAAACAGACACTAATCAAGCTAACCAGCAGCATCCTTGAGAGATGAACTTCTACCTTTTGCGTTAGGGAGTAAATTAGCTGATTCATCATACGTGTTCTCCACACAATCATCATCACCATCTTCTTCAGTAACTAGAGCATCATAAGGATTGGATGTAGACACTTCGCCTCCCTTAGAGGAGGGATCTTTAAACTTCAACTTAGATGACGAAATAGGCACACTATTAGTAGCTCCCTTCTTGGGTTCACTAGGAGCCTTCTTAGGCTCATACCTGACATTCTGCTTAACAGACATACCAAACTGACTCCCTAAACCAGACTGGCCTTTACCTTTATTCTTCTTACGACTCACCTTTTGGAAACCATCATTAGCATGCATAGCAGCATGCTAAAAATAATATGGATCATATGTTGCCTATTTCCAAGAGTATGGGACTTATTTTGTATTTATTTGAGTGTTTTATTGTAATTTTTAAGTTTCTAGGGGCATTTTGGTAATTTTTCACGTTATGAAAATGTGGGCTTTACAGTTCCTCACATCTTTTACATGGTTCAATCACCTCTTTGCAATGCTTTAGCGTCTTAACTTCATTTTCAAGTTCAAAAAATCTTTCATTAGTCTTAATGCGTTCTTGTTCAAGAAGATGTTTTTCTTTAATGATTTTTTCAAAAGTTTTTCTAAATTCATCATTAAACTTAGCTAACTCCTCATTCTCTTTTTGCAAGTTAATAATATCTAAGTTATTAGAGGAGGAAGAGTTTGGAGGTACCTCGAGTTTTTCTTGAGCCATAAGACAAGTGGCTTCATTTGTTGGTTATTCTTCGTCTTCACTATCACTCCAAGCTCCACTGACGAATGCTTTGTTTACCTTGGGCTTTGGGCAATCATTCGTAAAGTGGCCTTTCTCACCGCAATTGTAGCATGCTTGAGAGCGCCTAGAACTTTCACCAACTTTGTTGTCAACGACTCGACTTCCTCCAAAGTTGTTTCTTCCACCACTACCTTGTTGAATAATGATAAAAGCGTTTTTCTAAAGTCATGCATAATAGTCTCACTCTCGTTATCTATATGTATATAATCCAATGTATACTTATATATGACACTTGGAAGTGAGCAAAGTTAATTCAAGGAGACTAAAGATTGTTTCTTAGGATAATTTGTTTTTCATAGGAGTCTAAGCAATCTTTACTCCACATTTGTTTCATATATGCACACACTAGAACAAAATCAAGAACTTCATTGTCACATTTGTTCCATCACTAGTTTCCCACTAATAAGTTCCTTCACATTAAGTTAGTTGCTTTAGGTATAATTAATTGCTTAATTGTTCTATTGGCTTAATATGCATGCTAAATTATGCTTATATGCTAATTTGCTTGCATGTACGCTTTTCATGTAAAATTCACTATGAAAATACTTGCCTAGTTGCCTAAAGAGTTGGTCTTGCCCAAAACCAAACCCCAAAACAAACATCTTTCTGGAAAAACTTTACCAAAAACCTGTTTCTGGCAACCTGAGACCTCAGGTCTGGGCGGCCCCCTTAAAATTAAGGGGACCGGCCACCAATTAAGGGGGTCGGCCATCTGTAGGTCGAGGTTTTCTGTTTGCTTCCTGCTTTTTAGCCCATTTCACCCTATTTTGATTCCTCATTTCCCTGAATTCACAAACACATTTTGTCCATCAAATCCAACACATATTATCCTTCCATAAACACATAATCATCACACTATAAATACCCCTCACCATCATAAATAATCATTCACTCCATCATGTCCTCTCCCAACTACCCAAGATTCAAGCCTTCAAGGGTTGCTAAGATCTCCGTCAAACCAATTTGGAGAAGAAAGCTTGACTCTTGTCAACATACAAATGATGTTGCTCCAAATCAACCAACATCCAAACCTCATTCTCATACAAAAAACCATTGCATTGAATGAACACTTCACTTGGATTGAGTATCTTCTCACTAGGTCTTCTCCATCACCCTCACTAACTCAAACAAACCCTTCCGCTCCAAACTCACCACCACTAAACACTCCATACCCATCACCATCAAATCACTAAACCAAATCACCATGCTTTTCAATAAAACCACCAAAACCTTTTTGTACCCCAAGCAAGTCCAAATGACCTCAAGTTGGCAACCTAGTATATTCTAAGTGTAGTTTGCTAAGAAAAGCATAAATATATGCTCATGTATCAAAGATTATGTCTTTCACATAATCTATTTTAATAATTTTATTAATGAATGCCTCTTATGTTTTATTGCCATGAATTTAAATTAGTTCTCTTGCTCTATATGTATTACATGCATTCTATATATATGTTGTTTGTGCTCTAAATATTTTTGCAAGCATTCCATATCTCGATTTCTTTTATGACCTCAAAACGAGGGGGAGTATACGTCAAGGGGGAGCTCCAAGCTCATCGGGATAACCTTTTTGATGCTAACAAAAGGGGGAGAATAGATATAAACTCACTAAATACTTGTATATATCTAAATTTTTGTTTTAATGAGTTTAGATTTTGTAATCATCAAAAAGGGGAAGATTGTTGATATAAATAATGCATAAAAATGTTATTTCTATTTTTCGATATCTCTATGTTTTGACGATCACAAAATGTAAAAACATTAAACGTAAGATTACTACGTAAACAAGTATTAAGTTAGTTTATATCATTTTATCCAACTAAATCACTTAAGGTATGAATAAACAAATGCCTAATACATTTTATGATCAAAGGGATGTTTATTTAAATATTACAAAGTTTATTAAATAATATAAACATATTATATATTTTTGAAAAACATTTTTGGCAATAAAGGAAAAGGTTTAATTCATAATAAATATATGAATTCAAATTTTTAACCAAAATCAGTTAGTTTTTCTCCAAATAAACTTTCCCCACAAAAGACATATGTTCCAGGCCATTTCAGGAGGGCGGCCCCCTTAAATTTAAGGGGTCGGCCACCATTTAAGGGGGCTGGCACGGTCCTGAGGCCAGGAACTTTTGCCTATAAATACTGGTTCAATCCTGCATTTTTTCCTCACCTTTTGCACGAATATTTTCAGTCCAAATCCTTTCCAAACATCCTTCAATCCTGCATCTTTGTTTCAAGTGATTCAATTCCTCATCCTCCAAAGTGCAAGAGAAGAATACTCCTTCAACAACGAGTTAAAGAAGTATTGTAGATATTACTAGTAGTTGTGTATATTGTGTATAAAGGTGTTGTGTGATTGTAATTAGGATATCTAGTAGTGTTATTTGTGAAGTGAAGTAGTGAAGATAGAGTAGTGTTGTGAAGTAGAAGTAGTGAAGTTGTGAAGTAGTTGTGGTGTGCATAAGTTGTGTAGAAGTCGTGATAAGTTGTGAAGAGTTGTGAGATTGGTTCTAGCTTGTATTAGGACTCGACATTTTGCTTGGTGTCGTTAAACGGTGTAAGCAAAGGTGTGTAAGGTTTCTCCGCCATAAGGGAGCTTGTTGACATAGTGAAGAAAACTCTCGAGTTAGGTGCTCGGGGAGTGGAGTAGGACGAAGAGGAGATTCGTAGCCGAACCACTATAAATCCTTTGTCTCGCGGTGCTATATTTCTATCTCTATCTTTTTACTCATTTACTTACGTATTTGTCATTATATACTTACGTAGACATAGTCGTTTATAATTGTGTAAGCAAGTTGAGTTCACATAAAATTAGAATCGAAGTTTTTCATAACCAAAGTTTTGTTAATTAAAAAGACGTAAAACTATTCAACCCCCCTTCTAGTTTTCCACAGTTACCAAACCTATTACACCTCCTAAAGTTACCACCTCTCCTAAAGAACCTCTGAAAGTTCTTAGCCATGAGTTTGTATTCTTCGTCGTCCATATCATCTTCTTCGTGGCTATCATTATGACTATCACTATCATCACTAGCTTGGTTACTAGTGAATTTAGCCTTAAGAGCCAAAGACTTAACCTTATCCTTCTTATCTTTGGCACTAGCCTTGTCATTCTCGAGGATCATCTCATAAACTTTGAGACTTCTAATGAGCTCGTCAAGAGGAAGTTCCGCCAAATTCTTGGCTTCTTCTATGGCTGTCACCTTTGGCCTCCACTTTGCCAGAAGTGCTCGAAGAAACTTCCTCACATGGTGTGACAAATGGTATTTTTCACAAATTAAGTTAATAATAAATTTCTATTTATTATATTTACTTTGAGTATTATATGAATTTTTGCACATTTCTGCATTTTCTACACATTTCTGAACATTTTCGGGAGCTGTCCTGCACACTGTAGCTTACAGACATTACTGAAAAAGTTTATTTTTGTCAGTACACACAAATTAATCCATTTTGGATAGTTACTGATGCGCGTGATGTGTCGTTGCGGTTTAGCAGTTTAATGCCTACTCAAGTTTTACATTTATATTTAGCCGACTTATCAATAACACACACACTTAACGAGCAGTGTACCTGGTCAGTTTGCATATAATGGTAAGAAGAGTGTCGATCACTAAGAGTGGAACGTATTATCTAATTATCCAAATCAGTATTTTAATATCTAAGTTAGCTTTACAGTCTAATCTAATGATAGGGGGTTCAGCGTGAGAGACTGCCACGGTTTGGTTATCTAATTAAACAGTAAATACTAATGAGAACAAATCAGCGAATAGCATACACGTACACAGATAGATAGTAGAGACAATAAGAAGACCTGTCCTGATAATTAATATAGCTTGTCACTTGTTTTATTGCTAGTTTTATATGAAGTGTATAAAATTAATCCGTACTCGTTGGCTATTATATCGGTGAGTAAACCCTTAATGATTACTTATGAATATCCTACTCATCCAAAGACATCGGAGTAAGTAGGCGAGGAAGGAGTATGGCGGCTCAGCAGTGCTCAGCTAGACACAGAGGTAATCAATGCACTAATATAAGGAAACCAAAGACATCAAACATATAAACTTTAATCGATGGGAAAGAAATTTTAAGGCGGGCATTTGATTATTGCGTACTCACAAACTACCGGCCATCAATCCTGATGGATTCAAAGCTTACTATTACAATAAATCAAAACTACTTAATGAATTAAATACATGCAGGACCTTCTTCCAGCTCTAAGATCTTCGTTTGGGGTGTGCCTTATGTTGCTTGTTCGTCTGAATTCGTCTCCTTAGGGTTATGGTACACACAGAATTCGTCTAGGTCTTGGGGTATTTATAGTTTCTGTCTTAGGGTACGATGCAGCGCATGTAATGATGAGATGCGGCACATTGACTTAACTTCGCGTGGGGTCCAAGCTTATTATATTCTGGAATATTCGTACACCGCCTTAGGTGCGGCGTAACTTGAATCTTTATGCGGCGCATGTCCTTCAGTTGTCTTGGATTGTTTCTGGTGAAGTCTTGATAGTGATACGCCGTATGTCAATTGTATAATGCGGCGTATCTGGAGTAGAACGAGCTTGATCTTCTTCTTTGACCAAAGTATCATATGCGGCGCATGGTAGAATTCCATGCGGCGCATTCTTCAAAGTCAGGCAATGGTCTTCGAATTCATCTAAGTATGATATTGCAGCGTATCTGTTGAGTGAGATACGGCGCATCTTTTGGGTTTCAGTAGACTTTTGACATCTTGCTCATTTTGCTCCGTAATTAGTCCAAAATCGCCAAGTTTCACCTTTTACCTGTTTTTACCTGAGAATCACTAAAGTAAACATTAAAGCACCGATTCTCATACATAATAAGGTAAAACAAGTTAAATAAATAGGATAAATGATG
>LBNU01031688.1:281058-298170 GCA_014162995.1 Artemisia annua | reverse complement strand
CAATGGTCTTCGAATTCATCTAAGTATGATATTGCAGCGTATCTGTTGAGTGAGATACGGCGCATCTTTTGGGTTTCAGTAGACTTTTGACATCTTGCTCATTTTGCTCCGTAATTAGTCCAAAATCGCCAAGTTTCACCTTTTACCTGTTTTTACCTGAGAATCACTAAAGTAAACATTAAAGCACCGATTCTCATACATAATAAGGTAAAACAAGTTAAATAAATAGGATAAATGATGCTAATAAAATGTACTTATTTGAGTTCATCAAATATCCCCCCACTTGAACTTTACTTGTCCCCAAGTAAACCTTAAATTTAATCTTATGAAAATGTATCCTAAAAGGTATTAGGATTTGTTTTTAATGGTTAAGCATATATTCGTTTTATCATAATCACACAACCAACCACTTAACGAAGTAGAAACAAAATAATTTTTTCAATATAAAAAATTCTAAATTGTTTAGTTGCTAGATGTGACGAATATTCTATCATAAGTTTGACAAGTATACGCATTTCCCCCACTAAAGCCAAGGAGTAACAAGTCTAAAGAGGTAAAATGGGTTAGTAGGTTAAGGGTTGATCATTCTTTTTAATCTCTATCGATCTCATATTCCAGAAAAGGCGACAAAATCAAGAATAAATCAAAGGTTAGGATGAAGAATGATATAGGGTATGGATAATATTTGGGATGTAAATTGGTGTAAAATAAAAATAAACAAAACGGATAGACTAAAATCCTAAGTGTGGTTAATCACTTTCCCAACCATCCCATGAATAAGACTCATATAATTGAAGAACTCATGCTTTTGACTCATGTAACTCACTCTTTAGGTAGACACGAATTATACTTAATAAAATCTTAAACAAAGAATAACCTCATTTGGCGTTCCCGTAACGGCCAACTCCCTTTCAACCATAAATATAATATACAACAATAAATAGTGGTGATATCTCCACTTTTACAAAACTTTAATAAGTTGGTTAAAAACAAACTTCTAACTTTTTCTTCTTTCTTTTTCTTTTCTATTTTTTTTCAATTTTTTTTACTTGTGTAAAATTTCACAACTTTTCTATCACGATTTTTCCGGATAATTTTTCCATACTTTTCATAACTTATAGAAAATACATGTAATAGTGAAAGTAGTAAACACACGAAAAATAAATTAAAAATATACAATATGTACTTTCACTCCAATTGCATTGTGTAATTTCCCGACCTAACCATAAGATAATGAATTACGCACGCGAACACAGGTAATGTAAGGAAACACACTTTGTCTAAAGTAACTAACCACGGATTTCAATCTACAGGGTAGGCTAAGGTGTAAGGGTGTAACGAAACATTTTAACAAAGGTGTAAGAAACGAAAAGAATGGCTCTGAGGGTTTTTCTAGGGGTATTTTACTCTAAAAATGAGAGTAACAAAAGGGTTTATACGGGGGTTAACTAACCGGTGTAGCTAGTTAATATCACAAAACATATAAAGGCTTTTTGGGTGTAATCCTAGAATTTTACCAAGTTAGATAAGTCACTCCAATTATATCGATAATACTCATTATGGTGGTCTCGAATAGTATACAAGCCAAGTTCTAAAGTTTACAAGTCACCAGCACACTAAAGTTTTTGATTTTAGGCAAAAATAATGTTATGTGTGCGGCTATATAATTTAGACTTAAACAAAAACATGCTATTTTTTTTTTAAATTATGATATATTAAGCGCCTTTTAAGCATATTTTGAAAAAGTTTGGACAAGTAAGTGTTCTAATTCTCCATCCCCCCACTTAAGTTAAACAACGTCCTCGTTGTTTGTTTTAAAGGATTAAAAACTGGAAAATAAAAGAATTAGAACAGAAAAACTTCCCTGATATTTGCTCGGAATGATCCTCCATTATGCGTTTGCGAGGAAAGATCAACTTTCTTGTGGATTAGAACGTTTACGCTTCATGAATGATGTATCCACAAAAAGTGCAGGAATCTATAATACCACCTAAACTTTTACACACCTGAGTTAGGAAGGTTCAACTTGCATAATACATTAGTAGTTAGTGAAAATAAAACCTAAAAAATAAAGCTGAAAATCATCAGGTCAGTCGATACGCCGCATCTTATGGAAGAAGATGCGCCATATCGAGCCTGGAATTAATACGAATCAGAATAAAAGATGCGTCGTATCCTTAAACAGGGATGCGCCGCATTAAATAAACTGACAGAATGTTTTANATACCACCTAAACTTTTACACACCTGAGTTAGGAAGGTTCAACTTGCATAATACATTAGTAGTTAGTGAAAATAAAACCTAAAAAATAAAGCTGAAAATCATCAGGTCAGTCGATACGCCGCATCTTATGGAAGAAGATGCGCCATATCGAGCCTGGAATTAATACGAATCAGAATAAAAGATGCGTCGTATCCTTAAACAGGGATGCGCCGCATTAAATAAACTGACAGAATGTTTTAAAGTAAAATAAAAATGCAGAAAAATAAGATATGACCTCGTGCAAATGATACGCCGCATTCTATAGTGGAGATGCGCCGCATCTGTTGCAGGTCTGACAGACTCGACACAAAACAGAAAACAGATAAAAATTTACGGGTTGTCTCCCGGTCAGCACTTGTCTTTATTCCAGAGTCTTCAAGTTAGACTCACGTTCAGCTCTTTAATCCAATACATCGGGTTCGAAATCCACCACCTCGTTCTCCGTTTCATCAATTTGGTTATCAAAGTACTTTTTCACTCTTTGCCCGTTTACCTTGAATAGATAACCATTTTTATCGCATATTTCAATAGTTCCATACGGATATACCTTTTTAACAACATAAGGACCCGTCCATCTTGATNCCAGAGTCTTCAAGTTAGACTCACGTTCAGCTCTTTAATCCAATACATCGGGTTCGAAATCCACCACCTCGTTCTCCGTTTCATCAATTTGGTTATCAAAGTACTTTTTCACTCTTTGCCCGTTTACCTTGAATAGATAACCATTTTTATCGCATATTTCAATAGTTCCATACGGATATACCTTTTTAACAACATAAGGACCCGTCCATCTTGATTTAAGTTTTCCCGGATATATATTAAGTCGAGAATTGAAGAGCAACACTTTTTCTCCGATAATGAAATCCTTATCCCCACGTAGCCTTGAGTCATGCCATCTCTTAGTTCTTTCTTTGTAGATCTTGGTATTCTTATAGGCTTCGTCCCTTAGCTCGTAGAGTTCATTGAGTTGCATTAAACGATTTTTGGCCGCGGATTCCATATCCATGTTACAATGTTTCAAAGCCCAATATGCTCCATTTTCAATTTCGACCGGTAGGTGACATGCTTTTCCATACACAAGACGGAATGGGGTACATCCCCTTGGCGTTTTGTAAGCGGTACGGAATTCCCATAAGGCGTCATTTAATTTTTCTGACCATCCCTTCGGATTGTACCCGGTTGTTTTTTTCGAGAATGCGCTTAATGGCCCGGTTGGTAACTTCAGTTTGCCCATTAGACTGAGGATGGTATACGGTGGAAACCCTGTGATATACTCCATATTTTTGCAAAGCTCTTCCTAGATGGTGATTAAAAATGTGCGTTCCCCTATCACTAATTAACGCTTTGGGAACTCCAAATCTAGCGAATAAATTTTGCAAAAATCTCTGCACTACCTTGCTATCGTTTGTTGGTAGTGCTTGTGCTTCGACCCATTTGGACACATAATCAACGGCTACTAAAATATACTTGTTACCTTTAGATTCCGGAAACGGTCCCATGAAGTCTAATCCCCATATATCGAAAACTTCACATACCTGAATATAGTTTTGCGGCATCTCGTTTCTTGATGTAATATTTTCAGACCGTTGACATGCGTCACACCCTTTTATATAATCTCTAGTATCTTCGAGGATAGTGGGCCAATAAAATCCTGCATCAAGGTTAGTGGGCATTTTCCATGCTAATGCTCCTCTACACTTGTATAGTACCTGCAAAAGGGATTCTTTTTCTTTTGGCGTTAAGTTAGATGCAATAATAACGGGTGAATTAGCGTTCCCATTTAAATAAGCATATTCTAAGGTAGAAGGAAGATCCTTAAGCACAGGTTTAAAATCATCAATCTCATTAGCACTAGTGGAATAAACTTGTTCCTTTATTATGTTGCTGCTGTTATCAGGGAGATGCGGCGTATCAGAATTACTGATGCGCCGTATTGAGTTACAGACAGCAGAATCAACAACGAAATCATTAATAAAAGGATTTTCATCAACTTGATCTTCTATGGCAATGGTATCTTCTAAATTTTTAAGCAGAAAAGAATCAAGTAAACCATTTTTTAACAATTCTTGAGTAAATTGATTAATGGTGTCGTCAGAAGCATCGACATTATAGCATTCGTCATCTTCAGAATTAGTTTTACTCATAGATTATTCCATATTAAATTCGACCTCGTCTTTACCTATGGTAAGAGTTATCCTTTTATTAAAAACATCAATCATGGCCCTAGCAGTGGCTAAAAAGGGTCGTCCTAAAATTATAGGCGTCCTAGAATTTTCAGGCATATCCAGGATAACGAAGTCAATAGGTAATTCAAATTTATCAACTTTTATTAAAACGTTTTCAGCTATTCCTAATGGGTATTGTATCGACCTATCAGCCAGTTCTAAGCACATCCTAGTAGGTTTAGGTTCACCAAAGCCTAATTTTTCATACATAGTAGATGGCATAAGACGTATACTAGCTCCTAGGTCTGCTAAAGCATTTTCAATATATAAATTTTTAATTTGACAAGGAATAGTGAAACTTCCTGGATCTTTTTCTTTAGATGGAAGTTTGTTGAGCAAGGCTGCTGAGCTTCTTTCCCCCATTGTTACGGTGCAGGCCTCTTCGAGTTTTGACTTGTTGGTGAGAAAGCTTTTCAGATATTTAGCGTATTTAGGCATTTGCACTAGGGCTTCCATAAATGGTATGCTAAGCTGTAGCTGCTTGAGATTTTCCAAGAACTTTCTTTGGTAAGCATCTTGTTTCTCCTTCCTCACCCTATGTTGAAAAGGAAGCGTTGATCGTTTAGGCTCGACAGAAGGTTCTTTTCTAATTACGGGTTCTGGACTAGCCTCCTTTGGTTGTTCTTACTCAGGTGGTGTAGATCCAGAGGAAACGTTGTTTGAGTTGTTATCCTTGGGTGTTTCTCCGATTTGAAAGGTAGATTTTCCGCTTCTAGTAGTAATTCCTTTCAAGTCGTGCTTTACCAAAAGAACCCTGTTAAGTACCTTTGACAATTGGTGCACTTCAATTGCCAATCCATTGATCATGTTGTTTTGTTCTTTTAGTAGCAGCTCGTGACTAGCCTTGAATTCGTTGTGACTAGCCTTGAATTCGTTAATAAATTTCTAGCTTCATGATGTTCTTTTTCATTCGCTTGAGCGACCGTTAGAGCAAACTCTTCCATAGTAAGATTCTTTCTAGGTCTTCCGAACCAGTTGGGGAAAATATCAAACATTGTTCCTGAAAATCAAAAACAGGTAGATTTCAAAGTAAAAACTTCCTAGCGTAAAGGTAGGATATAATATTTTCCGTTCGGATATAAAAATAAAAATAACTGATGTCTGCAGACGATGCGCCGTATCCTTTGAAAAGGGATACGCCGTGTCAGTTATCAAAAATCAATTATATTTATAAAAATTAAATGCGCCGTATTAGCAGATGCTAATGCGCCATATTTTCGTTACTATCCTAAATACAAGATTTTTGATTTAGTAGATGCGTCGTATTGATAAAAATCAATGCGTCGCTTCTGTTTAATAATTCGAAAACTGTTTTTAATTTTAAATATTAAATACGCCGTATCTGTTAAAACAGATGCGTCGCATGGCGTCAGGGTTTCGAAAAATTCTTTATTAAAAACAGAATACGCCGTATCTTGGGGAAAGATACGTCGTACTCGAGTTATTAAACGCGTTGTATTTAATAAAATTAAAACGCAATACGCCGCATCCGAAAAACAGATGCGCCGTATCGTTTGTATCTGCACAGTACAATGTCAGTAGGTACTAAGAAAGAAAGTAAAAATAAAATTAAAATAAAATTAAAATTATAGAAAATTAAACACACAAAAACAGTAAATATGCAAATTATACAATGAATGCAAATTATCTAATATACAACAATTTAGGGTTAGTGTCTAAAAACCTAATAAAAAGAAAAACTAATTANCAATACGCCGCATCCGAAAAACAGATGCGCCGTATCGTTTGTATCTGCACAGTACAATGTCAGTAGGTACTAAGAAAGAAAGTAAAAATAAAATTAAAATAAAATTAAAATTATAGAAAATTAAACACACAAAAACAGTAAATATGCAAATTATACAATGAATGCAAATTATCTAATATACAACAATTTAGGGTTAGTGTCTAAAAACCTAATAAAAAGAAAAACTAATTAAAATACTAATCAATTTAACAGATAATAACAATTCACTCGCCGGCAGCGGCGCCAAAAAACTTGATGCGCGTGATGTGTCGTTACGGTTTACCAGTTTAATGCCTAATCAAGTTTTACATTTATATTTAGCCGACTTATCAATAACACACACACTTAACGAGCAGTGTACCCGGTCAGTTTGCTTATAATGGTAAGCAGAGTGTCGATCACTAAGAGTGGAACGTATTATCTAATTATCCTAAACAGTATTTTAATATCTAAGTTAGCTTTATAGTCTAATCTAATGATAGGGGGTTCAGCCTGAGAGAGCCACGGTTTGGTTATCTAATTAAACAATAAATACTAATGAGAACAAATCAGCGAATAGCATACACGTACATAGATAGATAGTAGAGACAATAAGAAGACCTGTCCTGATGATTGGCTCTAAACAGTCAACTTATATTAACCAAGGATATTGGTCAACTAAAGTCAAACAGCCTAGTCCAATACTAAACCAAGGAGTACAGTGTTTCCCCGGGTCGTTAAGTCCCGACGAGGTGTGAATGGTATTTAAACGTGCTTGTGATCGGGTGATTTGACAGGAAGATGAGGATTTTGATTATTATGATTACACTAAGAGATTATGATTGAGAATAGCTTAAAAACACTATATGAACAATTACTGATAATCAGATAACCTAGAAACGTGATTTAAATCTAATAATGCGCGTATAAACGCAAGCGCGCAAAATAAAAAGTGAAACGCGAGCAAATAAAGTCCTACGAATGTGAAAATAACTTTTCTAAGATTCTAATGACAAAAGAAAATTTTAAGAAAAAGAAAAATATTTTTTTGACTTTTTAATTATTTAATATTAATTAATTACTAATTATTAATTAAACTAATTTAAATTAAAATAAATACTAAACTAATTTAGATAATTATGAAATTTTTTATAAAACTACTTAAGAATTACAGGAGTCCTAAAAAGTTATAAAAAGTTCCTAAACTTATAAATAAACTATTTTAGAATTTATTTACTTAATTATTAATTAAAAGCTAATTAAACTAAATTAATTAAGAATAATAGAAAATGAACAGTAACAATTAAGAAACTATTTTCTAAAAATATAATATAATTAATAAAAGCTAGAAAAAATATAAAAAGATGCTAGAGATTAAAATTAAACACTAAATGATTTTATTTTTGGTTTTTTATTAAAACTAATTAAACTACTTTTAATTACTAAGAATACCAAATGAAAAGAGAAAAATATGAAAATTCTTATACAATTACTATTTGATATCTGGAACCTAGGAAAAATATGAAAACCACTAAGTACAAAATAAAAAATAAGAAAATAAATTAAAAAGCTAAAGCTTCTTAAATAGAAGCTATCACTAAAAATTATATTGATGATTTTTGATTTTTCTTTTTACCAAGCTATTAAACAACTGAAAAAATGGAACTTTTGTGAAGACAACTTGGCTAGAACTCAAAAATAAGCTCAGCTTGAGCTTATGAGCTTAACAGCTTAGGTTTAAAGCTTAAAAGGAATTTCTAGCTTGAAAAAGCTATCCCAAAAGCCATAAGCTGAGAACCAAAGACAAAATAACCCACAAATGATTCAAGGACACAGGAGAGAAGCTAAATGGAGCATACAGATAAGCTTAAATCAGCAAATGAGCAATTCCAAAACTAAACTTAGAACCAAACAGGCTTTGGAGCTTATTTGCAGGGCTAAATAAGCCCCGTGGATAAGCTCTAAAGACCAAAGTGAGCTTGGAATTGAAAAGCCAGTACAAATGGCTTCCCTAAGAACCAAGAATATTAGGATGAGCTTGAGTAGAGAGCTTGTTATAAGCTTGTGAAAGAGCCTTGGCCACCACTGAATCAGTGTTCAGTTCAGTGGGGACTTATGCAAATCCACAAGCCAAAAGTTGAGCCAACAAGCTCAAAACCTAGAAGCTGGGGTGAAAAAGCTTATAAGAATCTCAAATAAAACTAAACAAACTCAAATAGTAAATTCACAAGCTTATACAAGCTAGCAAAATCCAACAGGGGTGAGTTTCATGCCAAAGTGAGAGTTATTGAGATAAGCAGTTAATCCAAAAAAGCAAAAGAGCTCAAACCAAGGCAAACACAAACTATTACAGGCTAAGGTAATCTCAATAAGCAAAAACAACAATATTAAGAACAAGGATTAAACAAGAACATGAAATCAACAAGTTCTAATGCCACTGAAGTCAGCAGCAACAGTGCTCAAAATGGCAACTAAAGGGATGAATTAAGCAATCCAAATAAGCAATTAAGCCCAAACAATAAATGCATTCAACAAGACAGTCAACCAGGCTACACAAAACACCAATTTTCAAGTCCTGAGCTTAACTAACCAACAAGTAATGATCTAAAGAAAAATGGGTCAAACTGGAAAAGGGTGGTGCAGGGCATGCAATTGGCTAACTGGGTCAATTTTTGAGCATGATTTTTAGCAAGCAAATGCATTACAAAGCCTGAGATTCTTTTTGATTCTGATTCACTAGCTACCAATTTATAGAAAACAACTAGAATCATCTATTTCCAAGCTGAATTAAACCCTGTGCAAGCTTTTGAACTTCTGTCCATTTTACAGTCATAAACCTTTGACTTTTTTAGAATTTTGCACAAGTTGACTTTTATGAAATTCAATCCTGAATTAAGCACTGATTATGTTAAAATAAGCTAGAATGCAACTGAAAAAACAATCTAAACAACTAATGAACTAAAATCTATGATTATGCAATCAATAATCCTAAGAGTGAACCCACAGGTTAGATTGAAAGGAGAAATTGACTTTTTCTGAACTGACCTATGTGTTTTATGATCAATCTAACCTAAAGGTACCCAACTGAGACTGCCTAAACCAAAATGACTACCTAAAGCAAACTAGAGAACAGCAAAACCCTCTGAACCAAACACCCCTTATTGAATAGAAAGTGAATTATAAGGCAGTAAAAACTTAATGTTGAGCAAACCTCTTGACAAATAACTTATACTCAGATTCAGAAGCACTCAATAATCACATTTTAACACAAAATAAGCAGTGCAAAGAGAGCTAATTATGAAAAGCAGTCTATGGCAAGATATCACAGTTAAATAACAAATACATGAACTAATGACTTATAGGCTAAACAATAAGCATACTAAGCATCAAAAAACATAAATAGGCTACTCTAAACAGAAATAAGCAATTATATAAGCTGATAAGCAGATGAACGGTAGACTTTGAAAAAATGGGGCTTACAATAGTCCTTTCCTTACACATTGGTGCCAAAATTAATCACAACACAATCCTAACACTCCCCATGGAGTTCTAAACACAAGGCATTCCAGTCTTCACCTTTCTCCATACTTCATCTTCTTTCTTTTCTTTCTTTTGATTTTTTTTTATTTATTTTCCTATTTTTTTCTTTGTATTTTTGAGAGTTTTTTGCTAAAGCTTGAATTGACTGATCTCCAATCTCACAAAAGTTTATAAACTACTTAAATGAACTTGAATAAACATGAAAACAATAATGTTAACAACTTTTGAATACAAATGAGATTTTCACTTCAAAATGTCAAACTTGAACATCAACAGGAAACTTGGAATTTCTTACTAAATAAATTCAAAAGTACATTGAACTTAAACTAAGAAGTACATTGGAATTAACTATTATACTAGAAAACAGAGTTTGAAAATAAATTCGACATAAGTAAATTAAGCTAAAAACTACTACTTTACTTCACAGCTTCCTTGCTCCATTTATAGCCTTGAATTAGGGTTTAGAGGACCCTTTTGTCCTTTCCCAGCACTAACAAGGACCATTGGATGATTATCTTTTGATCTTGGCCGTTCTTGGATTTTGGCGCCAAAAAGCTCTTAACAGCTAATCCTTCTAATAACTTGTTTAGGTTGATATTATTGGGGTTAGGTAACAAGTTTGGGGGCTTGGCAGTGTGTAGGGGTGATGATGAGAGGAGTGGCTGGTTTGGCAGGATCACATGTGAGTGGTAATGGAGGTTGGGGTGGTTTTGGAGGGATAAGGTGGGAAGGTGGTTTTGACCACCAAGTTTGACCGAGGTTAAAATAAAAACGGGGTGTGGGATTTTATTAGTGAAGTTGGGCCCGGTGGAGTTGGGCTAGGATAGAAAAGGGTTGGGTAGTTTTATTAGTGGGATGGGGTGGATAATAAAGGGTGGTGTGTTTTGGGTTAATATTAAACAAGGCTTGTTTAGTTTTTGGCTTATATAACCACAAGGACTAAAATTGCCAATTGCTAATTTTTCAAGGGTGGGATTTGGCAATTTTCCAAACATATCTAAAGTACCATTCTTGCCAAGTTTCAATAACACAAGGACCATAGATGTTATTTT
The DNA here is from genome assembly GCA_014162995.1 of Artemisia annua. Lineage (NCBI taxonomy): Eukaryota > Viridiplantae > Streptophyta > Magnoliopsida > Asterales > Asteraceae > Artemisia > Artemisia annua. The sequence goes on along the minus strand of LBNU01031688.1, from coordinate 287,365 downwards.
CCAAAATTTAAATTCCCAGGGACTAAATATGGCAATTTTGAAACTGCAGGGACCACTCATGTAAATTGTCAAATCTTTCACCAAAGGACTAAATATGACAACTTATGATTACAAAAGGACCTTTGGTGACTTTTCTTACAAAACAAATGCCTAGGGACTGAATTTGACAAGTTTTGAAAGTTGAGGGACTGAAACTGCCAATTTTGCAAACTTTGTGCGTTTTTCAACTGTTTTTACTCATTTTGCATCTGAAACATATAAAACACAATCCCTGGGATATTTTTAGTATTTTGATGCACATTTGAGTGTTTTTGGATGTTTTGGCAGTTCAGATACGACAAAAATGATGAGTGTTTGAGCACTCATCAATCCCCCACACTAAACTATTGCTAGTCCCTAGCAATCCTTTATGAAAATTTAATGGATTTGAAGTCTCTTTACCAAAAGCCATTACTTCTGGAGTAGCCAAATGTTTCAGTTCAAGTAAGAACTATGGTACACTGATAACCATACGATTTTGAGCAAACCATAAGCTGTCAACGGATTTGATTTGTCTTTACCAGAAGCCGTTTGCTTCTGGACTAGCCAACTCTTTGATGGAATTCAGTCATCATCTTGGTGAGTTGATTACCAATTATGGTTTTCCACTGCCTTTACCACAAGCCATAACCTTGCGGGCTAGCCAACTCTTCACTATCAAGGATATGGTGAGTTGAATACCATACAATTTTTGGCAAATTGTAAGCCATAAACGGATTTGAGATATCTTTACCAAGAGCCGTTTGCTCCTGGATTAGCCAGACCTTCTGTGGGTTAGACATGGTGGACTGATAACCATTTGTCGTGTTAGTGCAAAGCACTCACACTAAAAAAAAATTGGCCAAAAATGGGGGAATTAGGGCACTAGAAGTAAAATATGTGACCAAATTCGCCAGAATTCCCTCCCCCACACTTAGAATTGAATATTGTCCTCAATATTCAAAGTCCCGGCTATTATGCCGAATCCTTGAAAGTAGAAGATAACATTACTAGCTAAATGTGGGAACCATTATATTACTAGCTAAATGTGGGAACTAATTATATATATACATACATTTTTTTTTTGGTAAACAACAGCAGGGGACGGCCACTCCCCCACACTAGGGTGTTAGAAAATAGAAAGAAGTCAGAGCCATGGGTGAAAACCCATGTATATGCTACTGTTTTTGTTTACCGAGTCGCTAGCTTGACTCAATCCCCGAATTCATTGGTCCTTAGGGAAAGTTTGGAGATCCGGGACAACCATGGGTGGTATGTCCTCTCCAAAGTAGTGTTTTAACCGATGACCATTCACTTTGAAATTTGGACCGTCATTTTGAGATAACTCGACAGTGCCATATGGATAAACTTTGGCAATAGTGAATGGTCCAGTCCAGCGGGTTTTCAGTTTACCCGAGAAGATATTTAATCTTGAGTTGAAAAGAAGGACTCGATCACCAACGTTGAAAACGCGGTTCTTGATCTTTGAGTCATGGAGCTTCTTTGTTTTTTCCTTATAGATCAAAGAGTTTTCATAGGCCTGATCACGAAGTTCATTCAATTCATTCATTTGAACTTTCCGATGATCGCCCGCAGTTTGGAGGTCGAAATTTGCATGCATGAGGGCCCAATAGGCCTTGTGCTCAAGCTCGATCGGTAGATGGCATGCTTTTCTGTACACAAGCTTGTAAGGCGTACACCCAATGGGTGTTTTGTATGCAGTACGAAAAGCCCAGAGTGCATCATCTAATTTATCCGACCACGATGCACGATTTTCACCTACAGTTCTTTCTAAGATTCTTTTAATTCCTTGATTGGAAACTTCTACTTGTCCACTTGTTTGTGGGTGGTACGCAGTAGAAAGGCGGTGGGTTACACCATACTCTTGCATGACTTTATCAAATTTGTCATTGCAGAAATGCGTACCACGATCACTAATTGTAGCACGTGGAGTTCCAAATCGAGCAAAAAGAGCTTTTAAAAACTTCACAACTACTCGGGCATCATTGGTGGGTAAAGCTTTCGCTTTAACCCATTTTGACAAATAGTCAACAGCCACGAGTATGTACTTATTTCCATGAGATGACGGAAATGGTCCCATAAAATCAATGCCCCACACGTCAAAGATTTCACAAACTTGAATTGCATTTTGGGGCATTTCATTCTTTTCTGAGATATTCCCATGAAGTTGACAAGCGTCACAGGATTTGACCAATTCCTGGGCATCCTTATAAATTGTGGGCCAGTAAAAACCGGAATCAAACACCTTTTTGGTGGTGTAGTTTGGATTATGGTGGCCCCCTGTGGGTCCAGCATGGCAAGCCTTAAGAATATCATTGGCTTCTTGACCATAAACACACCGCCGGATGACTTGATCGGCACAAATTTTGAACAATTAGGGGTCGTTCTAGAAATAATGTTTTACATCTTTAAAGAATTTATTTTTCTATTGGGACGACATCCCTTTCACAACAAAGTTACCCGCATGGTAATTTGCAAAATCGGCAAACCATGGGGTAGTGAATCTCCACGAAAAGCAACCGCATTTAGTGTCTCGAGAGGAAATGTTTCATTTATTTCCTTTTTCTCGAAGACATCTTGGTGGGGGTTTTCCAAACGGGAGAGATGATCAGCAGCTAGGTTCTCAGCTCCTTTTTTATCACGTATAATGATATCAAATTCTTGTAGGAGGAGAACCCAACGAAGCAATCTCGGCTTTGCATCTTGTTTTGCAAAGAGGTATTTTAGAGCCGAGTGGTCCGTATACACTACGCATTTGGTCAAGATCAAGTATGGCCAAAACTTCTCAAACGCATACACCACTGCTAATAATTCTTTTTCAGTGGTGGTGTAATGATTTTGAGTCTCGGTCATTGTTTTGCTCNTCCATCAAGATTTTGTGTGTACAAAATTCCGGGTTAATACCCTTAATGTCGGAGAGTTTCCAAGCAATTGCTTGCTTGTGTGACTTTAGAACCTTTATGAGCGCAGTTTTCTCCTCCTCACTTAAATCTTTCGCAATTATGGCGTTTAATTTATAATCACCCTCCAAAAATGCGCATTCAAGATGAGGTGGTAATTCCTTGAGCTCAACCTCAGGAAATTCATCAGTTTTCTCAACACACTTGATTTCCTCATTATGAAGTTTTATGGGAGGGAGTGGAGGAGAATTGTCCTGATTCAACAATTTCTCAAGAAGAAGAATATCTCCCTCCGGATCAATCTCATTATTATCAATTCCTTCAGGAACTGAATCACTTTTGAGAAAAGCTTCGATCTCTTCCAAAATAAAGTCACTTCCCTCAAATGGAGTGAGAGAAGGGGAAGAGTCGACAATGATAGGATGAGAAGATGGAGTGGGATCACCACTCGAAGAATTATGAACATAACCAAGAACTTCTTGAGAGTAACTCCTCTAAAGCAACATCAATGACATCTATTCGGTTAACCGATTCAGAGTCATAATTTGAGGAGTACCTCGAAGTTTGGTCAAGGTTAAAGGTGATAGCTTCATTACCCACACGTAATGTGATTTCTTGCTCAAATACATCAATGAGAGCACAACCCGTTCTTAGGAATCCTCTTCCAACAATGAGAGGAACCCTTGAATCGGCATCAAAGTCAACAATCACAAAATCGGCTGGGAATTGGAACTTTCCTACTTTCACGAATACGTCCTCAGCAATGCCAAGTGGACGAGAGATTGAACGATCGGCAAGCTCAAGAGTCATGCACGTAGGAGTAAGTTCGGGAAGAGAAAGTTTCTTCCACACAGAATATGGCATCAGGTTAATGCTAGCACCAAGATCGGCCAAGGCGAAGCATTCAACCATACCCGGAAAAACACATGGAATTAGAAATTTTCTGGGGTCTCCAAGCTTCTCGGGAAGCTTTTTCAAAAGAACTGCAGAGCAGTTCTCATTCAGAGGAGTTCTAGCCATCTCAAATAGCTTTTCCTTGTTACTCAATAGATTTTTGATTGTCGATGCGAATTTGGGCATCAAGATGATAGCATCCGCGAAGCTTATGTCAAAATGCAAATCTTGAAAGATTAGGAAAAATTTATCCATTTGGTTACTAGCTTTTTCGTGGAGCTTTTGTTCATTGAGACGTGATGGGTGCAGAATAGAAGTTTTGGATTTAGGGTTGTCAACTGGAGTTATTGGTGGATCAAAGACAACTCCAGGTTTGCATCTGGTTTCTGGAATAACCTGAGGATGGACATGTGCGGTACTTTGTAAGCTAGGAAATTGCACCTTGTCCGTTGTCACCTCAGGTTCACGTTCCACTACGTTTGGAGGAGAGGAAGAAGAGGTAGAAGGAATCGCGTGTTCATTATATGAAGCCCCACTTCTGGTTGTGATCGCTGTTGTATCGCCCCTCGGATTAGCGATCGTGTTGCTAGGTAAAGTACCTGAGCCCGAGGGTCGATCATTGAAAGACTTCTTGATTTCAGAAATCTGGCTGACCAACAACTTGTTCATTTCATCTTGGGATTTCATGAATTGCTTTAACAACTTGCCAGATGAAGGCCCAGTTGGAACAATGGCTTGAGATTGATTATTAAAATTTTGAGCATGATTGTTTTGGTTGGGACCTTGATTTTGGTAATTTCCTTGATTTTGGTGTTGGAAAGTTCCTTGATTTTGGTTGTTATTTCCATGGAAATACCCTTGGTTGAAGTTACCATGACCTTGGTTTCGATTAAAGTTTCCTTGATGTTGGAAACCTTGAGTTTGGAAACCTTGGTTTTGATTTTGAAAACCGTGACCTTGATTGAAATTCCCTTGGTTTTGAAAACCTTGGTTCATTCGATTTTGGTTTTGGTTACGGTTTTGGACATTTTGGTTTTGATTAAAACCAGGTGGTCCAGGGTAGTGGTTAGGACGATAGCTGGGGTCCATCTGAGGATGGTATTGGTTACCTCCTTGATTGGAAGGACCGGCTATCGCATGAGCTTCAAAGGGGTTACCATCGGTGGCCATACAATTGTAATATGCGTGAGGGCCACCACATGTAACACAGACTTCCACTTTTTTAACTTCAGCAGGAGAAGAAGTTTGAGTGAAAGAGACTTTCTTTTGGTTAGATAGAACCAAAGCTTGAATGGCTTCCGTGACCTTGTCAATCTTAGCATCGGTGCTAGATTGACTCACGAGCGATGAAGAAGAAGGACCAACACTCACTTGGGAAACAACCGGCTTGCTTCGTGTAGTGCGGACCTTAGACTTGTTCTCGATAATCGCTAAAGCTTCTTTTGTGGTTTTACTCAGGAAATTACCTCCCGCGGAGGCATTAAGAGAATCCTAATCAGCTTGGCTCACACCATTATAGAAAGTGTCGAGTTGCATCAACTCGGAGAAACCATGATGAGGACATCTGCGAAGCAATTCTTTGAAACGATCCCACGATTCACTAAATGATTCATCAAATTTCTGAGTGAACTTGATGATCTCATTTTTAAGACTCGTGGTCTTGGAAGGAGGATAGAATTCGTACACAAATTTCTAAACCAAGTCTTCCCATGTTTCAATCGAACGAGGGGGTTGTTTTTCAAGCCAAATCCGGGCTTGTCCCTCGAGGGGAAATGGGAAGAGAAGAAGTTTGATTGCATCAGAAGGGATTCTTGTATTTGATGGTAGATGTGATCTTGTTAAACCATCGAATGTGAGCATGAGAATCGTCCCTCTCAAAACTGTATAATTGACTTGCGGTTACATATTCAGTAACCCGGTTTTGAGCTCAAAACTATCAGCCACGATGGCTGGAACAACAATGACATCTCCATAACCCTCGATGGGTGCTTGGAGAAGCTCATTCATCGGAAGATCTGCCATGATGACAGAAGTTGTGGAAACAGTGCGGATCTCAGATCTGACTGTTGGTGCTGAACGTCTACAGTGTCTTCGAGGAATTCTTACAAGCTCGCGTAATGGGCTCGTAGACCTAGAAGAACGGATAGCTTTTAATTTATCTCCATCGTTTTTATCGAGTGGAGGATTTGTTGGGTTCAGGTCCTAAACGAAACTCTGCCGAAAGTCTTTTGAAGTCGTTAACTTAGTTTATTTTTCTTTTAATATTTTATTTCTTTTAAAACATGTACTTTTCTTTTCGTGTTGATTAATTAAACTTAAAAACCCAAAAAAACATTTGTAGCTTTCTTGAATTTTATTTTCATGTTCTTTTATTTACTGTTATCTTTAGTTTGCGTGGTTATTTCGTTTGTGAGAACTTAATGTTTTTTTGCCTCGGTTTCATGGTTAATTCTTACTCACGTTTAACTTTTATT
>LBNU01031688.1:247104-257218 GCA_014162995.1 Artemisia annua | reverse complement strand
ATAGCACTAAATGAACCTAGATTTAGCTATCCTACTCACTAATAAACCTGTTTGCAAGATTAAGGGTCCTAAGTCACCAACAGTTAGCAGTGATGATGAGATTAAGGTGAGTTTGACTTTTACACTAATGACCTACTGATTTTAATGTTTGACTAACCTATTTGAACCTACAGTAAACTATTTGAACAAAATTTAATACCTAGATCAAGTTTAAACACAAAATAAGCCCTGAGCCAAACACCCCTATAGAAACTGTCATGAAGATTTTTCAAGGCAATTAACAAATTCAACACATGAAACTGAGAATCAGGCTTATACTAACATGAAATGAGCATGAATGAAGTAAAATAAACAACAGACAACAACAATAATTCAGATTTGCAACTTTGAGAGAAATTCATAGAAATTTGCTTACAAATTCTTCCAAGCTCAAACTATGGCAGAATAAGGAGCAAGAACTTAACCTAACACTCCCACTTGAGTACTAAACCAATTCCATTCAAGCTTTCATCTGCTTCAGTACTCAGAACCACCTTTTTTTGATTTTCTTTTGATTTTTCTTTGTATTTTTCTTATATTTTTTTTCTTTTTTTCTTTTTGTGAGTTTTTCTTGATGCAAGGCTTACAAAACCTTTTGAACAACTTATGAAGGTTTCTAAGAGTACTTAGAATACAAATGGAAGTAAATAATAAGATTTTGCACTAAATGAGAAAATTTATTAAGATTTGAAATTTCTTAAAAACAAAACATAACTTGAATTAACTTAAATTGAAAGTATTACAACTGAGAATTAAACATAAAACTAAAAACTACAAAGAAAATTGGATGCCCTAAGGCTTACAACAATGGTCCTATTTATACTAAAACTAAACTAGGGTTTTCTTTTCCTTGTGTGCTTGTTCTCTGAGACAAATCAATGTAAAAAGGACCCTTGTGCTTTCTTGAATAAATCGCATTCGTTGGATTGAATTAAAATCCATCCTAGCCATTTAACTGATTTTGGCGCCAAAAGCATTTTTGAGGATTGGTGACATGGCAGTGGTAGGTACAAGTTTGTGAGAAGGGTAGAAGGTTATAGTGGGATTGGGGGAAGTGATGGGGAGCTTTTGAGGGAGAGGTTGAGTGTTGAAGGTGGTGGTCGGGCATGGTGGTGGTGGACTGGTGGACAAACGGGGAAGGGTGAGTACTGTTTGTTTGACTTTGTTTTTGACCTGGGGAATTATAAACGTGGGGGGTTATGGGCTTTCGGGGAAATTGGGCCAAGGGGTGGGTTTAATGTTGGGTTGTTTGGTTTGGGTTTAAGTTAAGTAGTTTAGTAGTAGTTTAGGATTTAAAGCCCAAGGACTAGAGTTGTAAATTCTGAATTCTTCGAGGACTAAATCTGCCATTCTTCTAACTTTCAACAAAGGACCAATTATGCCAAGTCTTGAATTCCAAAGGTTCTTTTCATCATTTTCTTTCAATCTAAAATTCTCGGGGACCATTATTGCCAAACTTGCAAACTTGAGGGACTAAAGTTGTCAAACTTTGAAAACTTTATTCCTGGGACTCAAAATGTCATTTTATGATTTTTGGAGGATGATTATTGACTTTTCTTTATAAAAAACTCTCCAGGGACCATTTGTGACATTTTTTGAAAGTTCAGGGACTAGTTTTGACATTTTTGCATATTTGCTCAGTTTTTTGCCTATTTTCAATCCTTTGTATCAGAAACACGCAAAAACATACTCCAAGGACATTTGTGACATTATTTGGTCGTTTTTGGGTGTTCTTGGTTGTTTTTGACTCGTAAAACGGAAGAAAAGATATGTGCAAAAAGGCACATATCAAAACCCCCACACTAAGCAATTACTAGTCCCTAGCAATCAAGTAATGAAAGAAATTTCAGAATCCAAGAACAACCCATTTTTGAAAATTTAATGGATTTGATGTCTCTTTACCAAAAGCCATTACTTCTCGAGTAGCCAAATGTTTCAGTTCAAGTAAGAACTATGGTACACTGATAACCATATGATTTTTAGCAAACCACCAGCTGTCAACGGTTTTGATTTGTCTTTACCAAAAGCCGTTTGCTTCTGGACTAGCCAACTCTTAGATAAAATACTTATTATCTTTGGTGAGCTGATTACCAATTATGGTTTTCCAATGCCTTTACCACAAGCCATAACCTTGCGGGCTAGCCAACTCTTTCCCGAAGATATGGTGAGTCGAATACCATACAATTTTTGGCAAATTGCAAGCCGTAAACGGATTTGAGATATCTTTACCTAGAGCCGTTTGCTCCAGGATTAGCCAATCCTTATGTAAGTTATACATGGTGGACTGATTACCAATTATTTCCTTATTGCAAAGCACTTTCCAAAAAAAATTTTTGCCAAAATGGGGGAATATGGCTCTAAAAAGGTACACATTTGATCAAATTTTTGTCAAAATTCCCTCCCCCACACTTAGAAATGAATATTGCCCTCAATATTCAAAGTCCCGGCTATTATGCCGATACTTTAAAACGTGAAAACTTAGATTTGGGCAAGTGTGGGAACTTCATAGTTAAAAGAAATGAGCTAAATAGCTAAAGCCTCTTAAATAGAAGCTATCACTTCTTTTAAAATGATGATTTTTTTTTNCTTATGTTAGAAAATAGGAAGAAATCAGAATCATGGATGAAAACCCATGCAATGCTACTGTTTTTGGTCACCGAGTCGCTAGCTTGACTCGATCCCTGCATTCATTGGTCCATGGGGACGGTTTGGAGATCTGGTACAACCATCGATGGTATGTCCCCTCCAAAGTAATGCTTCAGTCTATGACCATTAACTTTGAAGTTTGGCCCGTCGGTTTGAGACAACTCGACAGTGCCATATGGAAAAACTTGATCAACGGTATATGGTCCAGTCCATCGGGTTTTAAGCTTTCCCGAGAAGATCTTCAATCTAGAGTTGAAAAGAAGGACTCGATCACCAACGTTGAAAATGCGGTTCTTGATTTTGGAGTCATGGATCTTCTTTGTTTTCTCTTTGTAGATCAAAGAGTTTTCGTAAGGTGGATCATGGAGTTGATTTAATTCATTGAGTTGAACTTTCCTATGATCACCCGCAGACTTAAGATCAAAGTTGGCATGCTTAAGGGCCCAATAAGCTTTTTGCTCGAGCTCGATCGGTAGATGGCACGCTTTTCCATAAACGAGCTTGTATGGAGTACACCCGATGGGTGTTTTATAAGCCGTACAAAAAGCCCATAAAGCGTCATCTAACTTATACGACCAAGAGGCACGGTTCTCGCCTACGGTCCTTTCAAGAATTCGCTTTAAACCACGGTTTGAAACTTCCACTTGGCCACTTGATTGTGGGTGATATGCGGTAGCAAGACGGTGAGTGACACCGTACTTAAACATGACCTTTGCAAATTTGTCATTGCAAAAGTGAGTACCGCGATCACTAATGATGGCGCGGGGAGTTCCAAACCTAGCCAAGAGAGACTTAAGAAATTTCACAACTACTCGGGCATCATTTGTTGGGAGAGCCTTAGCTTCGACCCATTTCGACAAATAATCGACGGCCACGAGTATGTACTTGTTCCCTCGTGAAGATGGGAACGACCCCATGAAATCAATGCCCCATACATCAAAGATTTCACAAACTTGGATGACATTTTGTGGCATTTCATCCCGTTGTGTAATCTTTCCTTGACGTTGACAAGAGTCGCAAGATTTGACTAAGTCATGGGCGTCTTTGTAAATTGTGGGCCAATAGAATCCGGAATCAAATACTTTCCGAGCGGTGTAATTGATGTCCCCCGGTGGGTCCATCATGACAAGCCTTAAGGATTTCCATGGCTTCTTGGCCATGAACACACCGACAAATGACTTGATCCGCACTAACTTTGAACAAATAGGGGTCGTCCCAAAAGTAGTGGTTAACATCTTTGAAAAATTTGTTCTTTTGGTGGGACGACATCCCTTTAACAATGAAATTCCCTGCATGGTAGTTTGCAAAATCAGCAAACCATGGGGTACTAGAATCACCACGACTAGAAATCACATTAAGAGTCTCGAGAGGAAACGTTTCGTTTATTTGCTTTTTCTCAAGAATACTTTGATGAGGGTTTTCCAATCGGGAAAGATGATCAGCAGCAAGGTTCTCGGCTCCTTTTTTATCCCGAATAAGGATACAAAATTCTTGTAGGAGGAGAACCCAACGGAGCAATCTCGGCTTTGCATCTTGCTTAGCAAAGAGATACTTGAGAGCTGAGTGATCCGTATACACTATGGTTTTGGTTAAGATCAAATATGGCCGGAATTTCTCGAAAGCATACACCACGGCTAACAATTCTTTTTCAGTGGTGGTGTAATGAGCTTGAGCCTCAGTCAAAGTTTTGCTTGCATAGTGTATGGGCTGAAAATGCTTGGTTCTGCGTTGCCCCAAGACCGAACTTATGGCAAAATCGCTTGCATCGCACATAAGCTCGAAAGGTAGGTCCCAATCGGGGGCAACTAAGATCGGTGCCTCGGTAAGCTTTTTCTTAAGGGTTTGAAAAGCTTCGATGCACTCATCGGAAAAGACAAATGGAGTTTCTTTTTCAAGAAGTCAGGTCATTGGCCGGGCGATCTTTTAAAAATCTTGAATGAATCTACGATAGAAACCGGCATGACCAAGAAAACTCCGAACACCTTTAACGGTAGTGGGAGGAGGTAGTTTAGCAATGACATCGACTTTAGCTTTGTCGACCTCAATCCCACTCTTTGAAATTTTATGGCCAAGGACAATGCCTTCTTTGACCATGAAATGACTTTTCTCCCAATTTAGACAAAGATTTGTATCCTCACAATGTTGAAGCATTTTTTCTAAATTGGCAAGACATGATTCAAATGAATTCCCAACGACCGAAAAATCGTCCATAAAGACTTCCATTGTTTTCCCGATCATGTCGTGGAAAATAGCTATCATGCATCTTTGAAACGTGCCCGGAGCATTGCACAAACCAAAAGGCATGCGCCTATAGGCAAATGTTCCGTATGGGCACGTAAAAGTCATATTTTCTTGATCCTTCGGATCAATGGAAATTTGGAAATAACCCGAGAAACCGTCGAGAAAACAATAGTATTCGTTTCCCGCAAGTCTTTCGAGCATTTGGTCCATGAAAGGTAGAGGAAAGTGGTCTTTACGGGTGGCTTCATTTAACTTTCGGTAGTCAATGCATACACGCCATCCCGTTACCAATCGAGTCGGAATCAACTCATTATCATCATTTTTAACAACCGTAATACCACCCTTCTTGGGCACACAATGAACGGGGCTCACCCAAGGACTATCCGAGATAGGGTAAATCAAGCCGGCATCAAGAAGTTTAATGACCTCTTGTTTGATGACCTCATGGATTTTTGGATTCACCCTTCTTTGTTGTTGAACCGCCGGTTTAAAGTCATCCTCCATCAAAATTTTGTGCATACAAAATTCCGGGTTAATTCCCTTGATGTCGGAAAGTTTCCAAGCGATGGCTCTCTTGTGTGACTTTAAAACCTTTATGAGAGCGGTTTTATCATCCTTACTCAAGTCTTTGGCAATAATGATGGGTAACTTATCGTCACCTTCCAAAAATGCGTACTCGAGATGAGGCGGTAAGTCCTTAAGCTCGACCTCGGGAGGATCATTAGAAGTTTCATTAGATTTGACCTCCTCGTTATGAAGTTCTTTTGGAGGAAGAAATGATGGATCATCATTGAGCAACTTCTCAAGGAGAAGTATGTCTTCCTCGGGATTGATAGAATCATTATCAACATGAGAATCACATGATAAACAAGCTTCGATCACATCTAGAATGAAGTCACCTACCTCGAATGGAGTGAGAGAGGGGGAAGAGACATCGATGGTAGAATCACTTGATCCTTGCACATTTAATACTTCATGGAAGCATTCATCGCGTGCAACATCGATGACATCAATTTGATTGATGGCTTCACGCTCAAGGTCGAGGAGATCTTTTGAAGTATTTTCAATGTTTATAACCAATTTTTCATCTCCGACCCTTAGAGTCATCTCGCCTTCGAAGACATCAATTAATGCACGAGCCGTTTTCAAGAATGGTCTTCCCAAAATGAGGGGAACATGAGGATCGGCATCAAAATCGACGACTACGAAGTCGGCAGGAAAATAGAACTTACCAACCTTCACAAAGACATCTTCAGCAATACCCTTTGGCTTAGTAATTGTTCGGGTTGCTAATTCTAATGTCATGTGTGTTGGAGTAAGCTCGGGAAGTGAAAGCTTTTGCCAAATAGAGAAAGGCATGAGATTAATGCTAGCACCAAGATCGGCCAAGGCAAAGCATTCTTCTAGCTTTTGGAAATTACAAGGAATGAGAAATTTTCCGGGGTCTCCTAACTTTTCAGGAAGTTTCTTTAGAAGAACCGCCGAACAATTTTCATTCAAACGAGTGTTAGTGAGCTCAAACAATTTCTCTTTGTTACTTAGAAGTCTCTTGAAAGTGGAAGCAAACTTGGGCATGTAAAGAAGAGCATCCGCAAAACTAATGTCGAAGTGTAATTTTTGAAGAATTTCAAGAAACTTCTTCATTTGGATATTAGTTTTGTCACGGAGTTGTTGATCATTAAGCCTTGAAGGATAAGGAATTGAAGGCTTAGAAATGCTCTTTGGAAAAACGAATTCGGTATTTGGAGTTTGGACTTCCGGAGGTTGAACATGTGCGGTACTTCGTGGGCTAGTAACTTGCACCTTGTTCTTTGTCACCTCGGCTTCTTGTTCCACTACCTTTGAAGGAGAGGACGAAGAGGTAGTAGGAATCGCGGGTCCATCATAAGAAACACCACTACGGGTTGTGATCGCCTTTACATCGCCCTTCGGGTTGGCGATCGTGTTGCTTGGAAGCGTACCCGATCCCGAAGGTCGATCATTTAAAGACTTCTTTAGTTCAGAAATCTGACTGACCAACAACCTGTTTGTTTCTTCTTGAGCTTTCATAAATTGTTTTAACAATTCATCGGTTGATGATTGAGTTTGAACAACGGCTTGATTTTGATTAGGAAAATTTTGAGCTCGGTTGTTTTGATTGAAAGCTTGGTGTTGAAAATTTCCTTGGTTATGATTACCATTACCATGAAAATTGTTTCCTTGATTACCACAACCTTGATTGAAATTCCCTTGGTTTTGAAAACCTTGGTTCATTCGATTTTGGTTTTGGTTACGGTTTTGATTGAAACCTTGGTTTTGGTTTTGAGGGAATCCGGGTGGTCCACTTTGGTTGCTAGCACGGTAGTTTGGCTCCATTTGAGGACGGTATTGGTTACCTCCTTGATTAGAACTACTGGCTATTGCATTAACTTTAAATGGATTGCCATCGGTGGCAGTACAATTGTAATATGCATGTGGACCACAACAAGTCATACAAACTTCAACTTTCTTGACTTCGGCAGGTTGAGAAGTTTGCGGAGAAGAAACTTTCTTATTTTTGGTGAGAACTAAGGCATGGATAGCTTCCGTGAGTTTGTCAAGCCTAGCATCGGTGCTAGATTGAGCCACGGGTAATGAGGTAGAAGGACCAACATTCACTTGGGAAACAACCGGCTTGCTTCGCGGAATGCGGACCTTAGACTTATTTTCAATGATAGCCAAAGCATCCCTAGTGGTTCGATTCAAGAAATTACCTCCCGCGGAGGCGTTGAGAGAATCTTGATCGATTTGGCTCACACCATTGTAGAAAGTGTCGAGTTGCATTAACTCGGAGAAACCATGATGAGGACATTTACGAAGCATGTCCTTGAAACGATCCCACGCCTCATTGAATGATTCATCGAATTTCTGTGTGAATTTCATGATCTCATTCTTAAGGGCGGTGGTTTTGGAAGGAGGAAAGAATTCGTTCACAAACTTCTTGGCCAAATCTTCCCATGTTTCGATCGATCGAGGGGGTTGTTTATCAAGCCAATTCTTGGCAGCCCCATCGAGAGAAAACGGGAAAAGAAGAAGTTTGATTGGCTCTTCAGGGACGTTTTTGCATTTGATGGTGGATGTGATTTTGTTGAACCATCGAATGTGATCTTGAGGGTCGTCCCTTTCAAAACCATAGAATTGTCGGGATGTGACTAGGTTTATCAACCCGGTTTTGAGTTCAAAATTGTCAGCCACGATGGTTGGAACAACGATTGCATCCCCATAACCCTCGATGGGTGCTTGGAGAAGCTCATTCATAGTGGGCTCGGCCGCCATGATAGGAGGAATAGTACGAATCTCGGGTTCGACTATTGGATGGGCACGTCGACGATTACGCCTTCTCGGAATGTTGTTAAGTGATTGTAAAGGACTTAATGACGTAGACGAACGAGTGCACATGCACCACACAAAAACACTTCAATAAAAACAAGACCAACTTGAAAGACAGGGGAACTTAAACCAATAATCAAGAACGTAAGGTTAACTTTTAAAGACAAACACACAAAGGAGCGGGAGAGAAGAATGGATCTCTCGCTAGGGCGAAGTTCGTTGGATCGCCCTATACCGTTTCGACTCCTCTTAAAGTTTGCTTATCGTTTAAAAGTTTTCCAAAACGCAAGTGATACAAAGGCAAGTTTTGATCTTAAGTTTGGGAACTTATTAATGTTCACACCCCCAGTTGGGAAGTGTTCTGCCTTGGTTTTCGGCGGTAAGATTTTATTGTTGTATTTATTAAACAAAGAAAACGGGGAAATCTTTTTATGTTTTTAATCTTTTATAGATATAATACATATACTAGAAACAAAAGAAAAATATTTTTGGTTTTTTATAAGTTTTTGAAAGCAATAACTTCTTGCGAAGGTTCTACAAGACTAATCGTTAAAACCTTTTACGAGACTTTCGACACGCAGCCTCCCCGGCAGCGGCGCCATTCGCCATTTGATTCGTTGTGTTTTTGTGTCAAAACGTTATATCAAAAATACCAACAAAGTGAGGTCAATGTTATCGTGAGGACAACAAGACGTGGAGAAATACAAGTAAACCTTTTAGGAAAAAGATTACCTCGTAAACTCGTGCAATGTGATATTTTTAAGACCGGGAAGTGATTTCCCGGGTCATACCCCAACGAGGTGTGAATGGAAAGCTTCATGAAAAGATCGAGATTAAAATCTTATATGTTTGGCTGTGAATGATTGTTTGGTTTTGTTGTACGTTAAATTAACGAAAATGGAAAATTAACAAACGTAAATGAAAATAAAATAACCTAAAGGGAAACAAAAGGCAAATGGCAAACTAGGGGAATCCTAAAACACTACGGGAGTCAAAATTAGGTATCGGGAATCCTAAAACACAAGTTAACAAATAAACGTGATGTTTATTTAGGATAAACGTCAACGTACAAATAAAAACGTGAAATTTTAGCTACGCAATTCCTATGGGCCTACAAACAATTTTCTAACGCACTAAAAGACAAAAGAAAATTTTGGAAAAAAGAAAATTAATTATAAAACTAATTTTTAAAAAATATAAAAAGTTGTGGTTGCTTTGTTAAAAAACTGAAAATAAGCTGAAAAGCTTAAATAAGCTAAAAAGGGAAAAGTTGGGTTAAATAAAAAATGGAAGGAAGTATAAACGAATAAAGACCCTAGGGCAGTTGGTTATGTGTTTGTGGTGTGAGGCTGTGTGCAAGAGGGAGGTCTGGGGTTCGAATCCCAGCTCTTCTTTTTGTTCAAAATTTATTATTATTTTTTTTCTATGCTTCTTTTTGTTCACTGATTCACAAGCTTCACAAACTCAAATACCAACACAAATACTAACTGACTTGCAAACTGAAAAGAGATTTTGGCTCACAAAAACTTAAATTAATTCCACAAGATCAAACAGATTGAGTTTTCAATTTCTTTGTTTAAGAAGTATTTTTACTAAACACAATTAAGCTCAAAAAGCCAAAATAAGCTACAACTTAAGCAATAACAATAACAGCAAGGAATTACAACAACAACAACTTAAACAGCAACAAGCAATAACAACAACTAGAGCAAGAACATCAACAAGAACAGCAAACAACAAGAACACAAAAGCACCAAGCAGCAGCAGTAACAACAATAAGCCCAAATAAGCTAATAAGCTTATAAAAGCTCAAACAAGCAACAACAAGAACAATAATTAA
>LBNU01031688.1:198164-225503 GCA_014162995.1 Artemisia annua | reverse complement strand
CGATTAGGGTTTCCTGACGGCCTTGGTTGACGTGGTCATAATTGCTGGTTCCAGATCTGACGGCCTTGGTTGACGGCGTCACCAAATTGCACTACGAACTCTCTGGCCCGTCACGAGTATTTTTTTCCACTTCTGGACTTCACTTGTTCCTGATGGCGTCACCTTGTAGAGTGTGACGGCGTCACCTTCTGTGATCTTTAAGGTCTTTTGAGTTTTTGTTGTTTTCCGCACTTTTTCACTCCGAAAACGCCCGAAAATGCTTCTTTTGTGATTTTCCCTTCAAAAGTACCTAAAATGAGAAAAGAAACGACTTTGGGTGAAATCCAAACCAAAAACATACGAATTAGGACTCAAACCGACCCCTAAAAACGTAACATTTTTCGTCTCATCAACTTGCTTGCAAGAAATTGTGGAGCAAGGATATGCACTTGAAGAAGAAGTCCGACCCAAAGGGCAAAGGGAAAGAGCCCATGGAGTAGCTTGTTAGGAATCTTTTGATGTGAATCTTTTGTGTTTTGTAGGACTTTCTTTGTAATATGCATCTTTTGATTTGGAATGAAATTTGCTGTTCTTGTTGAATTATCATCTTATTGACACAGCAAAATCATCACTTTTAGCTTATTCTGCAAAATGTTAGTCCAACACCACAAAACATACAAGTCCACAATAACGAAAATGCATAATCCAACTCAGCAGCAGAATAACCATATAGCAGCAGAGTTGATTTAGCAGCATTTTCCACAATTAGCAATGAGAACAAACTTTTAAGAGCAATAACAGTAAAAATATTTTCACAAAAACTTTACAAAACACAAGGAGATAAGTTTTCTTTAAAGATTGATCATTCCAATACTTGCAATCAAATATTGAAATCTACCCACATCAAAGTGTTTGGTAAGTAGATCTGCAACATTTTGATCAGTATGGACTTTAACAATTTGAATCAACTTCTTTTCATAACAATCTCTAATAAAATGGTGTCTTATCTCAATATGCTTTGTTTTAGAATTAAAAACATGATTTTTAATTATGCATAAGGTACTGTTATTGTCTATATGAATTTTGGTGTTCATAAAATTGTACCCATAGTCCAGCAATTGATTTTGCATCCAAAGAACTTGACCACAGCAACTTGAAGCAGCCACATACTCAGCTTCAGTTGAAGAATTTGCCACCACAGTTTGTTTCTTGCATTGCCATGACACCAACCTGCTTCCAAGAAATTGACAACCCCCTGTTGTGGATTTTCTATCCAAGCAAGCTCCAGCATAATCACTGTCGGAGAAGGCCTCTAACTCAAATGGTGAATTCTTAGGATACCAAAGCCCCAATTTGGGTTGATGCCTTAAGTATCTAAAAATCCTCTTTACTGCATTAAGATGTGATTCTTTGGGAGTAACTTGAAATTTTGCACAAGCACATACAACAAACATAATGTCTGGCCTTGAAGCTGTAAGATACATCAATGAACCAATCATTGATCTGTACACATGAACATCCACATCTTTGCCTTCTTTATCTTTCAACAATGGCTTGTCTTTCTCCATAGTTGTCTTTGCAGGCTTGGAATCAGTGAAGCCAAATTTCTTCAAAACATCAGTCACATACTTATCTTGACTGATAAATATTCCATCCTCCTTTTGTCTTACTTGTAACCCCAAAAAGAATGTAAGTTCTCCCATAGAGCTCATGGAAAACTTATCCTTCATTATCTTTTCAAACTCCTCACACATAGCATTGCTTGTAGAACCAAAGATGATGTCATCAACATACACTTGAACCAGCAAAATATCATCTTTATTTCTCTTGATGAACAAGGTTTTATCAATCCTACCCTTAGTGTAACCACATTCCAACAAGTAGGTTGACAACTTTTCATACCATGCTCTGGGAGCTTGATGCAATCCATAAAGTGCTTTTTCCACTTTGTAAACTTTGTCAGAGAAATTTGGGTCTTCAAAACCAGGTGGTTGTGACACATAAACCTCCTCTTTGATTTCCCCATACAGAAAAGCACCCTTCACATCCATTTGATACACTACAAAGTCTTTATATGAAGCAAAGGCCAAAAATAGTCTAATAGCCTCAATCCTGGCCACAGGTGCATATAATTCATCATAATCAATCCCTTCTTGTTGTGTGTATCCCTGAGTAACTAATCTTGCTTTGTTTCTAATCACAATGCCTCTTTCATCTCTTTTGCATCTGAAAACCTATTTTGTCCCAATAGCCCTCTTCCCATTAGGGAGATCTACCAAGGTCCAAACTTCTTGAATCTTAAATTGTAGAAGTTCTTCCTGCATAGCTTCCACCCAACTTGACTCTTGTAAGGCTTTATAAACATTCTTGGGTTCTATTTGTGACAGAAAACAAGCAAATAGGCAATTTTGTAGATTTTGTGGCTATTTCTTTGATGTAAAGCTCTAGCAAGGAAACCTTTGTGAAGTAGATCCTGTTGCTCCTTTGTCTTCTTCCTTGTTTGAACATTAGATGATGGATCACCCAAAATTTTTTCTTTTGGATGATGCTTATGCATTCTTGTTGTCTTTGTGGGACTAACAGGAATGTTGAGTTCCATGTTGTTGAAATCAGTCTGAGCACCAAAAATTTCACCATCAAGAGCTTCATCATCTGTATCCTCATATATTTTTGTCAATCCAGGCATGTCTGGATCAGATTGAGAAGATGTATCAACCAAGGATATGCCTTGTGTGTCAACAGTAGGAAACTTAAGTGTTGTTGGAGAAGCAGTCTGCTCAGTAGCAGAGTTGTCTGTTGGTGTAGCAGCAGAATCAGACAGACTACTGCTTGAGTTAGTTTCATGTGTGACCTTCACAACATCATCCACAAGTGGTTCATCATCAACCACCTGTGCATCACTAGATGATTTCATACCACCTCCATCATCTCCCTTTGGAGAATCATCATCTTGTGAGCTTATGTTCTCCTGAGTGGGAATAATAGTAGGACCAAGCTTCCATTTTTCAACCAAAACAAACTCTTCTTGAGGTGTTGACTTCTTAGCATCTGTAGCTGCAGAAACATTTTCCTTTGTAGTTGCAACATGGTTAGTATCTACACCTGCAATCACTGGCTCATAATTCATGGTTTTGGTTAGCATATCAATATTAAAAAGCCACTCAGGTTCTCTCTTTGCAGTATTAGGTTTATTCTCATCAAACTTAATATGCAAATTCTCTTCTACAAATTTGGTTCTCTTGTTGTACACCCTAAAAGCTCTATTATTTATAGAGTATCCAACAAAATCACCCTCATCAGCCTTCTCATCAAACTTGCCTAACTGGTCTTTGGTATTCAAGATGGTAATAGGACACCCAAATGGTCTAAAGAAAGCTATCATTGGCTTCTTACCATGAAATAATTCATAAGGGGTCTTATTGTGAGGCTTAACTACCTTACTTCTATTTTGCACAAAGCAGGCAGTGTTCACTGCTTCAGCCCAAAAAGGTATAGGCAATTTAGAGTCTGACAACATAGACCTAGCAGCCTCAATCAATGTTCTATTTCTCCTTTCAGCTACACCATTTTGTTGAGGAGTTCTAGCAACACTGTATTGTCTTAAAATACTCTTACCCACACAGAACTGATTCATAGCATGATTCTTAAAATCAGTTCCCTTGTCACATCTGATTATTTTAACTTTATGATTTATTAGGTTTTCTATTCTAGTTATGAATTCCTTAAGAATTTCAGTTATTTCATCCTTAGAAGCTAGAAAGAACACCCATCTAAACTTGCTAAAATCATCTGTGACAATGATATGTGCCTATTTACACATATCTTTTACCTCATTTAACGGACAAAAATGACCAAAAACACCCGAAAAGACCATATAATGTTACAAATATCCTTGGAATGTGTTTTTGTGTATTTCAGGTACAAAAGGATTGAAAACAAGGCAAATGTGAGCAAAACCAAGCTTGGATGGGAAACCGGAGCAAAATGGAGCATTACCGGATCGACTCGACACATTTTTGAAGAATAACGAAGAAAAAGACAAAAAGTCAATGCCGAAGTCAATCCCGGAGTGTGACATGGGGGTGAGCTTGAAAACCGAACCAAACCCTAATTACCCTTTTACCCCTTAACCAAAACCAAAATCCCGAATTGCCCTTTATCCCGAAACTTAATTTCAAAATCATTTTTAAAAACCAAAAACAATTTCAAAAAAATAAAATCCTAAAACCTTTTGTCAAAACCTTTTTATTTTGTTAAAACTTTTTTTTTAAGTTACCTTTTTATTATTATTATTATTATTATTATTATTATTATTATTATTATTATTATTATTATTATTATTATTATTATTATTATTATTATTATTATTATTATTATTATTAAAAAAAAAAAAAAAAAAAAAAAAAAAAAAAAAAAAACTACAAAAATATTTCTTTTTCTAAATTTAATTTTATTTTTTATTACTAACTAATATTACTAATCTAATTATTAATATTACGAATATTAACTTAAAACTATTTTTACTTCATAACTAACTTATCACTAATATCTAATCTTTAACAAATCCTAAACTACTCCTACACCAAAAACCCACCAACACCATCAGCCCACTCTCACACAATTCACTAAACCCATAACCCGAACCCACCAAAAGCACTCACAACCGTTTAATACTAATAGACCCACTTTGACTTTTTCCAGTCAAACAACCAGACACACCCTTAAACCCTTTCCCTCCCAACCAATTTTCCCGCCACCCAAACATGTCTCTCTCACAAACTGCAACCAGACAAAACCTTATCACATGCCTTCTCCAGCTCACCCTTGGTCCCCCCCTCCTTCACAAGGCTCCAAACCACGCTGGCAATCCATGGCTCCAAGATTCATCTACGGCTGAGATTTAACAACTTGGGCACCAAGATTATATCAAAGGCTGTGATGACTACAAAGAAAACACAAGTTGAGACACAGCTCAGTCTCTCTCACAAAAGAAACACACTCAGACAAGACAAAAAGATTGAGACCTTTTTCTATCAGTAGTATAAAAGCAACAGTTGTAGCCATTTTGTAATTCATTAGGAGTAGGATTTTAGAGTAGAAAGTAGGAGTAGGAATTAATTTAGTTTAGCTAGTTTTTAGTTTATTTTCAAATTTAATGTACTGTTTTCTTTATTTCCAGTTAAAATTTTAAATTTCTTGTTCAAGCTTTCCTGTTTTTAATCTAAAAAATTTCATTTGCTCATTGTTTTTTATTCTATTTCAATGCTTATTTACTTTTTACTATTGCTCATTTAGCTTAGAAATTGCTTAAACTAAAATTTCTTTCAAGATTATGGCTTAAAATTTGGTCCTCAAGTTAAAATTTTCAAACAGCACCCTTCTAAGGGGGTGTTTGGCACAAGCACTTTTTAGTACAAAATTTTGTTTTGACCCATTTTCTTTACTCAAATCAGCTTGATATCATTGTTGTTAGTAGTTTAAGAGTTGAATTTAGCATTTTCATTTAGTTTTAAAGTAGTTTAGCTATTTTTCTAAAACTTTTAGTTTAGAACTGCCATCATTAGTAGATTAGGTTAGATCCTTGTTTAGGCCTCTTTAGTTGTTTTCATTGCTTGAAAGTAGTTCACAATAGGTTATTGCACATGTTCAACATCTGGTACTAGGCCTTCATTAGTTAAAAATCTCATTTTCTGCCCATTTTCAAATCTGCATACGCATAACAAATGTACAGATCAGAAGAAGTTTTTGATTTTTAATTTCTTTAATTTTAGGTCTTTTGCTCTAAAAATTGGTACGTATCTTCTTTAGTGGGTATTCTAGTTTCCAGTATTTTTAATTTATTTTTACTATTTTTTTACAGCCTAAAGTATCTCCTCTAATCATTTTTTAATACCCCATTCAGCAGCCCCTAGTTTAGAAATATTTCTTAGTGCTTTTTTAGGCTTTTACCAACTGCTTATATCTGTTCCCTTAGCTTATTTAGGTTTTCCCCTAGTTGCCCTTTTGCTTATTTCCCCTTAGGTCTAGCTCATTTTAGCTTTTTAGACGCATTATAGAGTTGATATTTCCTTGTTATCGCTTTTTATGCCACTGCTGTGCATTTGCCCTTTTAAACTGCTTATATTAGTTTAGATTAGGATTACTTAGGTTTAGATTTTAGATCATTGATAGCTTCTAGGTCTAGGTTAGCTTATTTGAGCTTATTCTTCTAAATGGTTAAGCTTAAAGTGGCTTTAAGACTTTATAAGTTTAACTGTTGCTCTTTTTCTTTTTAAAATTCTTATATTTTGCTTTTCATAAAAGATTGCTTTTGTAATAAAAAAAAAAAAAAAAAAAAAAAAAAAAAAAAAAAAAAAGTTTATCAGTTCTATTAGTTTGTAAAAGAAAATTTGAAAAAAAAATAGTTTTTAAAACTTTTCAAGTAGTTTTTAATTTCTAATTTCAAGTTTAAACTTAGTAATTTCCTTTTTAATTGTGTTTTTTTTAATTTTGCATGTTACGTTTTTTATTTAAATTACGTTTTAGTTGAATTATGATTTACGTGCTTTCGTTACTTGTTTATTTCCGTTATTTTGAGTTATTATTGGTTAAATTTAGTTTAGAAATTCCAAAATCTCTTTAAATCTCATTCAAATCACCCGATCACAAAACGTTTTCAACTTCGCATTTCATGCCTCGTCGGGACTAAACGACCCGGGAAAACACTATACACACCGGAGCACATACACTAGGGTTGACTATTTTGACCATACTCGGTTAAGTGGTTGATTCAAGCGTACCAGAAAACAAGGCAATATTGCTTCCTATTCAGACTATTCACATAAACAGGTCCAAATAAATCCATATGAAGCAAATGTAAAGGCTTGGTTATTGTATTCACAACTTTGGACTTAAAAGACACTCTGTGTTGTTTACCCTTTTGATAGGCAACACAGGTTTCAAGATTTTCAAAAACTTTTGAAGGTAAACCTCTAACAAGATTGCCTTTTACCAATTTGTTCATAGTTTTAAAATTCAAATGTCCAAGTCTTCTATGCCATAATTTGGATTCATCAATAGTGGCCTTTGCAAGAAGACAAGTCAAAGCTCTTTTGGGAACAATGTTCTTTATATGGTCACTGTATATGTTATCAGATCTAGGGACTCTGAGTAGCATAAATTTATCATCTGGCAACTTAAAGTCAGGAGAAAGGATAAGACATTCAGTATCAGTAAAAAGAACAAAAATCCTTTTGTCACACATCTGTGAGACACTAAAGAGATTAAACTTTAGTCCTTCTACAAGGAACACTCTTTCAAAATCCAAATTCCCTATTTTGATTGTATCAGTACCTACAATCTTTCCTCCTTTGACATCATTACCAAAGGCAACATATCCACCATTTTCCATTGGCTCAAAATCTTCAAGTTGGGATATGTCTCCTCTCATATGTCTAGAGCATCCACTATCCACAATTCCTTTGTCTTTTAGCTCATCTTGGATATTGCCCTGCACATGAAAAATAGAGAAATCAGTTTCTCTTTTTGACCCAAGCCATCACTGACTTGGATCTGCCTTGTGCATCAACATAGTCATATTTGGTGAGGTCCATTGATGCACTACTGGTGTTGGAAGCTTGAGATAAAACACTTGATTTTGGTTTCCAACTCCAGCAAGCTGAGGCCTTTATAGCATAAAAATGGTTTCCAACAACTGTATCTGTTATAACTTTTAGGACAGCAGTAGAGTCTTTTGCCTTAGCAGCAGAGTCTACTTTTGGACTAGCAGTAGGATCAATTGTTTTATTATGAAAAGGCCTGTTTGTTTGAGTAGTTACTATGGATCTAGTTACACCAGATCTTAATAAAACTGCTCTTGGAACCATTTGTCTTTTAGAAGGAGAGTGATCCTTTTTGAAAAGTTTTGATGATTCACTCTTGTATGTTGGTTCCAAACAGGTTTTTGGTAGTCCTTACAGTTTATAATGAGATGCTCAAAACTACCATATTTATAACATGCCTTCTTTCTTAATTGAAATTCATTACCTAGCTTATGTGAAACTAGATTGTTGAAATTTCTTTGATTACCCCTAGGCTTGTTATTAAACCTTTTCATATGATGTCTAGGTACCTCATTATACTCAACAATTTTCCTAGACATATTATGACCTAGCACAGGTTTCAGAAACTTAACCTGTTTAACTCTAGACTTATCAACTTTAGGAATTTCTTCCCTTTTAACACTATGTGTTGGCTCAGTCTGTTCATCCTCACTATCTGACACCCAATCTTCATTGATTGGTTCATCAGAAAATTTTTTATCATCAACCCTAGCTGATTTAATAGTTGTATTACTAGTTTCATCACTAGGTTTGAGTCATCTTCTACACTAATGAAAGATAACTCCTTTCCTGATGGTGCAAAAGCACTCTTTACTGGAGGAGCTACTTCATTGTATCCTATGTCACTACCTTTTCTCATTAATTGACACTGAATAGTATGATCTATGGCAGTTGAAGCAAATTTTTTTTTTCAACTCTTACAATATGTTTATCTTTATCTGTAAGAGCTGCATCTCTAGCCTGTTCTGCTTCTATTAACTTTTTCTTAAGCATTTCAATCTCATTCTTTTTAACAAAAATCTCACCATCGCGTATATTGATTCTATCAACATATTAAAACTCACACTCTTTAAGATATTCAAGTCTTATTTCTACATTTTGAATTCCTACTTTATAACCTAAGTTATCAAGTTTTAGGGACTCAACTTCTTGCCTAAGACTTTCTTTCCTAGCTTTAAGTTCTTCTATAGTGTCTACACAAGATTGAAAAGAACAAGTAGAATCATTAGACTCATTGGATACCTTAGAGTCAGAACCAGATGATGAGGAAGCATAGGCCATAAGAGCAAAGTTATGCCCTTGAGTCTTCACTTCAGCAGTAGAAGGCTTTGACTCTTCTGCAGTCTTTTTGGGAGTATCCCCATTCTTCTTTGGAGCTCTGCATTCCCTGGCAAAGTGACCCTTTCTGTTGCAGTTGTAGCACTCCATCATTGATTTTCAAATGCCATGTTACCCTGAGGCTTGTACTTAAGCTGTTTGCCAGTCCTCTTCAAGAACTTTCTTGCTCTCAAAGTTAACATAGCCATTTGCCACTTCAAATCAATCTCTTCAAGAGCATCAGGATCAATATGATCAGCATCCTGATTTAGAACTTGAGTATCTATAGTAAGATCAGCCAAGAATGCACAAATAGCAGCATCACTCATAGTATCATTGTTGTTTGAACCAGCAGCAGAGACACCATAAGCAGCAGAGTGAGTGTCTGAAGAGTTAGTGGTTTTGGATGACACAAAAGCTATATTTTGAGCAGCAGAGGATGAAGTAGATGAACTAGATGAGATGTTCATCTCAGATTTATATACTTTCAAGTTGTTGTAGAGATTATCCAAACTCATTGTGTCAAAATCAGATTTGTTTCTCCACACAACAGTATGCATGCTCCATTCTGGTGCAAGGCTTCTGAGAAACTTGAGATTGATGTCTTTTTCAGGAACTGCGTAGCCCATAAGCTTCAGATGCCTTATAAGCTTTTGAAGCCTGTTATAGGTACCATCAAGGTTTTCTCCACTTAAAGCAGTGAAGTTTTCAAACTGATGCTTCAAAACATTCTTCCTTGATTTTCCGATAGCAGCATTGCTACCAAACCTTGTCTCAACAGCATCCATAAGAGCCTTGGCAGTTTCACAGCCTTCAAAGTCCAACTAATACTCATTAGGTATCCCCATCATGAGAATACTGTGAGTCTTAATCTCCAGCTTCCTTTGATCTTCATCTTCCTTGCCTTTGATGGGTACCTCCATCCCATCAACAACCACTGGGAATTTGTCACCATTCAGGACAACATTCCACATCTTGTAGTCAATCATTCTCATGTATTGCTTGATCCTCATCTTCCAAAGCTCATATTCTCCTTGCTTGAGCATTGGCACCTTTGATGCAGTAACCATGTGTGTGTCATCACCCATGACTTCAGATGTGGTTATGAACAGATTTAGAGAGTACTTGAGTTCTTCTTGATCACAGGTTCTAGATCACAAGCTCTGATACCACTTGTTTATCCCAGTTGAGCAGTAGATCTAATTAGTTATCTTAGATAAATCTAAAATAACAAGTATAGAAGCTGACTTGAGTTGTAATAAACTTAAACAATATGCGGAATATATTGCTTAACTTAAGATGAACACAAGAACAATTGTTTCACACTTAAAACTTCAATATATTAATACGAGCACTCTAACCAATGCTAGGGTTTTACAACCTTGAAGTGATTCGACTTAACACAGACACGTACATAATTCTAACCCTAGGGATCTCCTTTTATAGACAAGGAACCCTACACGGTTTTACAATAACTTCTTACACAAAACAAAGATATTCTAACCTTATAGAATATATACACAATCATTACTATAGTTACAAGACACGTTTACATTCTTATCTCTGAGCAGCAGAGTCTTGTAACCTTTTAGCAGCAGATTCATCCCAGCAGCAGATTCTTTACACTAGCAGCAGATTCAGTATACAGCAGCAGTTTGACACTTAGACAATTTCACAGAAGTAGAATCCTAAAACCCAACATCAATCTTTTCTATATTGAACATACGATCACCAACTTAAAGCTGATTATGAGAAGGATCAATAAATCAACCAAATAAGAGGGTTAGCTTATCATTGTGACCAAAAACAAAACTGAAACCAAAGCTTTTTCGTATTATCATCATCATTCGCATTTTCATACTCGTAAGCAAACTCTAATTATGTAATAGAAATATAGAAAACTTCCAAATAAAGTTGTGAAAATATATACATCTTGTGCTTCCTACATTCAATAATTACCTTTTAAGTATCAGATTTAAGGGTGAAGGCTTCACGGTGTTTCATTTTGCTATTTCTTCCATCAAGTAATTTCACATTTTGTATTTCCTCATATCATCAAGAGAAAATTTGACAATATATCTACTACCTTAACATTAGTTACTTCAAAAGGGCTCTCTTATAAAGTATAAGAATTGTTTTTTTTACAACTTATGAAAGATAGCTACCTGTATAGGCGCAGTTGCCTTATCATCTTGAAACGTTTTGGCAAAACACTTTCTAACCAGTACCTGGCTTGCTCAATATATTGCCTTTGTATCGAATACCTATGAGTTGTTGATTAGGAAGGAGTAATTATAAGGGATTAACTTATAGAATGAATGGCATAAAATTATCCAAAACAAAACCTCACATGTAAAAGCTAATTTTAAAATAACTCATCGGACTCCTCATATTTTATTGCTAAAAAGTTAGGGGTGTTAGTGTTAGCTTATATGCTGGCTTATGAACTTATGTGAAAACTGATAAGCCGATAAGCTTATATATTGTGATTTATGAGCTTATCAATGTGAGTTTTTGAACTTAAATAAGCTCATAAGCCACAAAAAATGAGCTTACTACATTTTGTAATTTACTTAAACTCGTAAAGGCAAAGAAATACATACAAAATGAAAACAAAGTTAGCTATATGACATCCAAAACCAAGCACATTTTACTTAAACCCAACGCTTTTTCTATATATTGGTTACACATAAGTAAAAAAAAGCATCTGATACTTATCCGTAGGCATATGGAGGGAACATTAGTGGGCCTGGCATGTAAGGCCTTCATGAGCGAAATCCATATGGGCTAAAGATAATTCATAAACCAAATTTCCAAATAAGTAATTACACTACAAAACACTAGTTAAAATTTTAACACTTTAAAGGCCAATTGGCCACGCTTAAAAATGTGTCAAATTATAAATTTCACACTTGCTCAAGTGTAGTAATAATGGGTGTGACAAATTTTGCTACACATATAAGTGTGGAGATACTCTTTTAAGTGTAGCATTTTTTAAGTGTTTTCTTACACTTATAATTGTGGCCTTTTAAGAATTTGTTCTACTTCAATTATAAATGTAGCGTTATTGTAGTTGTCCACACTTATATATGCGAAGTATTTTTAAAAATATTTGTAACACTTATAAATGTAGCAAAATTATTATTCATATAAAAAAAATGTCCACATATAGCACTATTTTTTGTAGTGTTAGTGAGATAGAGTTGAGATCCCTAAAGAACCCATACTTGTCATAGAACCAATCAATCAATCCTAACCATACAATCCAATTTGATCTCAAGGCTGAGATCAAATCTCCTATTTACACTTGAAGGACAAAAAAGACAATTATATAAACCAAAAAAAAATTACCTTTATTCTTTTCCAAAAAAAATTAGGGCAAAACACACACACAATTTAACAAATCCGTCATCAAATCCGTAAATCCGTCATCAAATCCGTAACTCCGTTATCACAGTTCATAAACACCGCCGGAAACAGTAAATCCGTCATCAAATCCGTCATCAATTTAGCAAAAACATTAAATCGGTCATGATTTTCATTGTCGATATGTGATTACGCCATAAACACCATCGTCATACCATCGTAACATCATCGGTGATCGTTATGGAAGAAGAAAATATACCTGAGAGAATGGTGGATGTTGAGGTTAGGGATGAAGCTGAGATATTGGTGGATGATGAGGTTATGGATGAAGTTGTTGATGATCCAGATGCACACCATGTGTTTGATGAAATGCATCTGCGATAATCATATATGATTCGGTAGCAAAATCATATATGATTCTGTAACAGGTAATAAGAGGAAAGGCTTATTTACTTTGGCGTAGTTGTATTGCGAGTGAAATCACTTGTTCAGGATTGAAATAAATGTTTAGTCTGGGTTTGAAATAACTTGTGCCATTTTTGCTGTTATTTGATTTTATTCAATGTGTGTTGACTGGATTTAGTTATTATTGAGTTAGAATCATATATGATTCCTGATCGACCTGCTTTTCTCATAATTGATTTTCTGCAGTTGAAGGAATTGATCCAGTTAGAAGAGAGAAGTTAATTGATCTGTTGGACATTGATCTGCAACGGCAGATACATAAAGCTTTTGATGGGTAACGACGTAGTGTGCATATCTGCTTTGGCCTCCTTCATCCTTTTCAGGTCAGTTCTTGTTTCGCGTCACTTTTTAGACCATCAAGCACTCACACACACAGAGAAAGGATCATGTAAGAACCACAAATATGCTTGCAACACAGAACATGTGAATTTCTTAAATATATCTGTGCATTTCGTGATGGTT
This sequence comes from Artemisia annua, assembly GCA_014162995.1. Taxonomy (NCBI): domain Eukaryota; kingdom Viridiplantae; phylum Streptophyta; class Magnoliopsida; order Asterales; family Asteraceae; genus Artemisia; species Artemisia annua. Next base: position 212,313 of record LBNU01031688.1, on the reverse strand, counting down.
CTTGCATTCTCACCATATAGCTTGATCTAATTTCACCAAACACATCTACATTGCGAGTAATATGTTGTGATTAAAAACATGGATATAAGTAAATTTTACCCTGCTACACTTATGAATACAATAAAACTTTTATTTTATGTTTCTAACTATAACAATTGCAGAGTTTTAAACATTGCTTTAAGTTAGAGATTAGTAACACACATTCACATATACAATAGAATATAGGTTCTCCGGATATGATGTGATGGTAAATGAGCATTTCTGTAACAGTAGTTACTTTGTGTTTGTTCATAGTTCACTTGGGATTCAGTAGCATCTTGGCATTGACATGGGAATGATGAAATCTTTCTTGTTCAGGTTCTTTCGCTAGATGAAGTAACGGTCGACGTGGATGTTTTCGCAAGGATGGACCTACTAGAGTTCTTCAAGGAGGAATGTGAACAGGTATATTATTTGATTTTACATTCAAACCTGTTTCTATTCTTTCTGTTTCCCCATTTTCGAATTTTGAACAATTCAATACCATTCATAATTGTAACAGAGAGGATGTACAATCGTATATGCAACCCATATATTTGACGGCCTAGAGTCATGGGCAACAGATCTCGCTTACATACAAGATGGAGAGTTAAAAAGGTATGAAAAGTTGGCAGATCTCCCCGAAATGAAAACATCCTTAAATCTACTATCAGTGGTCGAGTCATGGCTCCGTTCTGAGACAAAAAATCCTAAAAATAAATCTGTTAATTCTTCACATATATGATTGTGTTATAAGTGGATTGTGTTATAAGTGGATTGTGTTAGAATCATATACTATTATCAGAACAAAATCAATTTTGTTATAAGTGGATTGTGTTAGAATCATATATGATTCACATAGAGTCATATATGATTCACATATAATCATATATGATTAAAGGAAAATCATATATGATTCTATGTGAGTCATATATGATTCAATTAGATTATTTTATGGTTATTAACATTTAAAATTTTTATGCAGGTCGATCAAATCTGTTGCACATAAGCCTAAAGAGAATTTTATAAAGCAATCAGTTAAGAGACGACTTATGATAAACCAAAGTCAAAAGTTGTCAAACTGCAATCTGATGTTGTCAAACCCAAACCGAAAGGTGCTGTGAAACCCAAACCCGCTAATGTGAAACCTCAACCTCCTTACAAACTGAAACTTCCTCTTGTCAAACCGAAAGCTGCTATCAAAAGGAAGAGGTGTGAAAAAGGTTCAGTGTCTGAGGAGAGAGAGACTGAAGACAGTAGTTCTAATGAAGATGGTAGTGATGAGGACGAGAATGGGTCTGATGAAAAAGGTAGTGACGATAAGGACGATGGTGAGTCTAATGAAGAAGGCAATGATGATGAGGATGGTGAGTCTGATGAAGAAGGTGGTGGTGAGGACGAGGGTAAGTCTGATGAAGAAGGTGGTGGTGAGGACGAGGGTGATTCTCTTGCATGAGTTGAATGTGCATTCGCAAAAGATGTTTGATTTATCTTACAAGTTCCAGACGGAGATATCTGAACAAACAAGGATCTCAAATATTGTGAATGCAATCAAGAACAGGGCCGATCGTGAGAAACAAAAAGATGACGTTGAGAATCAAGAGGTTGCAAAAGTGATGGTTATGTGATTGTGTCAAAGTGATGTGTAGTCTGGTGGTAGCATATCTAGTAAATTCATGGTCTTTTAGTATAGTCTGATGGTAGCATATGTGGTAAACCTGATGTGTAGTCTTTTGGTAAAATATGATGTAGTATTGAACAATTTCTGCTGGGTAGTCTTTTGGTAAAAGGTAGCTTTTTTACTTTACTATTTTTGTTGTATGTTTTAAAGTTTTTATTGTAATTTAACATCTTGCATTTATGTTCAGTTAAAAATAGTCTGCTAGAACAATAAACAAATATCATATATGATTCAAAAAGAATCATATATGATTCATAAATCATAAAGAATCATATATGATTCATTATGAATCATATATGATTCCACCAGAATCACATGTAAAACAGAAAACTAGAAAAAACAGAAAAACAGAAAGAATCATATGTGATTTACCTTCATTAACAGCAAAAATATAGTTATTTACATTACAAAGATCAAACACTATTTATTTTAGAAAAAAATCATATGTGATTTTTACAATGCATATATATACTCATGTACTATGACCATGTACGACGATCATCAAATGCTCATGTTCTTGACTTTCACTAACCACCATGAGTATTACGACCATCAAATACTCATGTTCTTGACTTTCACGCTAACCCATGTTCCCACAGCCAGTGTTGCAAAAATCGGCCAAATCGGCCGATTAATCGGCGATTAATCGCTAACCGGCCATGGACCTTGGAGAGATTTACAAGGTAATCGGCCGATTAATCGGCCGAGTCAAGAAAATCAGCCGATTAATCGGTTAAAAATCGCTAATCGGCCATGGACCGCCTCAGTACCGATTCACGATTTTTGCAACATTGCCCACAGCCTTATCTTGCTCCTCATAATCCTCATCTTGCTCATCTGAATCGCCCTCTTCCACATCATCACGATCTTCATCAGTGTCTCCATTTTCCTCATCATCACGATCTTCAAATCAGTGTTTAACACACAAATCAGTATTTAACATACAAATCAGTTTTTAACATATAACTATCTACATTTTATATGATTTTATAAAAACATCAGTATAAGTAGTAAAAACATCGGTATAAGCTAGAATCATATATGATTTTAGTAAGAATCACATGTGACTCTAGTTGAATCATATATGATTCTACTATAATCATATATGATTTTATAAAAACATCAGTATAAGCATACTCTGTAATTTCCACTTCACAAGCATAATCAACTACAGATCCTATGCACCAAAAACAACCAGTTTTAACTAATTCAACAAACAAATTCAACAAAATCACAAAATCATGTAATTTCCACTCCACATACTTCCTAAAACACCAACTAATTCAACAAAATCACAAAATCAACAACTAACATAATAATCAACCTAACACATCAATTAACTTATCATAATTACAAACTTATCAATCAAAACACAATAATAAATCGAAATACACCAATCAAATCATTCAAATTTAATGACTAACACTATAAGAATCAAAATAGCAATTAATCGAATAACATGAACAATAAACTGAATTATATTAAAAAAAAACATACCAATATCAACATTTTGATGCTCATTTGATCGACGACATACAATGAAGAAGATAATAGCAACAATTCACCTTTAGATAGTGATACTTCTTCTCGTAGGTCCATTATTTAAAAGATATTTGGTTAATTTTGCATTTGATTTTGATAGGAAAAAAGTTAGGGTTTGATTTGGGGGAATGAGGATTGGGAAAGCGGTTGGTGAGAGAGAAGAACAAAATGAATGATATGCTACTGACCTCTAATGGGGAGTATTATTTTTGAGCGTGTAATTACAAAACTGCCCCTCCACTAGTTAAATGATATGTATAAAAAAAAGAAAAAAGAAATAGGATTAATCTCAACTCTTGGATCAGATTGGAATGGAAGGCTAGGATGAGTTGAGCGGTTCTATGGTAAAATTCGGTTCTACACCGAACTTTTGGCTAGTGAGATGTTTGTTTACAAAGTATAAATATAGATACGGGGAATCACATAAACCTTTTTATCAATTCTTTTTATAGGTGGGGACCTTTTCATTTAAAATATATAAATTAAAAAGAAAAAAAAGAAAAAAATCCAATGACACTTTGCTATGTGTTTGAAACATAATGCAATATCTTATCCTCTTCCAGAACAAGTCTTCATACGTGCTCGATCTTTCTTTTTTAACCTGTCTAGTAGCTAAAACAACGGTAAGTAGTCCATATAAATGTCATCTAAATAGCAAGGGAGAAGATTCAAATAAAACTGAAGTTACAAGTGACGATGAATAATACACACAAAACTTATAATGTCATCGTATTCTTACGGTTTAATAAACATTCACAGGTACTGAAGATTGCATCTTGGACGATGCTATGGTGAAATCAGCAACACTCATTCATGAAGGGCTAAGACAAATAGTGTGAAAATAAAGGATAGTTTGTACCAAGTATATTTTATCAGTAGGCATTCATTCCATGAACGAAATGTTGCACCTTTCAAGCTTGCATCTTTGCTCATCCCTTTACGATATGCATGGTGGATAACTTTCGGTGGTTGTTATCTTGATACCCCAATTTCCCGCCTTTGTTGACAATCTTGTACTTCAGTAATGTAAACATCCCTTCCTATCAAGTTCACTTTTACATACATGATTATATTTACTTTACAGAGTTGTATGTAGTCCTACAAATGGCATCTACGAAAAACGACTACTGTCAGCTTATAGATAATCTTTTAGTTTCAAGGACATCACGACACTTTTGTAACAAAGTAGACATGCATGGAACAATATGTGGTATTGCAACACTTACCAATCAATTTTTCTCGTGATGACTAACATAAACTATTATTCTCTGTACGTCCTAGCAAAATTTGTCATATGCATTGTCTTTACAAAGTCTAAATTTGTTTGGCTAATGTTGTTCTAACGCGAGGGACGCTCTTGCATGCCCATCATGAAAAAGTAAAAAATATGTAGTAAGACAGAAGTAAAATACCCAAAGAAACTATACACAAACCAAAAGAATGAAAACAAGCTATGCATAACTTGATTCAATGAGAAATAAATTCAAATTGACAAAAAGTACTATATGAACAAATCACTTTAACCTTTGGCAAGAATAAATCACTTTAACCTATATGGGTTTCATGAGTTGTCCCGCCTGTTATATTGTTGGATTCATTTATGGAAAATTTCCTATATCAGTAGATACTTCCATGAGACTTGCTGTACACTTGAATAATAATGCAATTTATCTTATCAATTTTTTGGAACATGACTCATATGTCTACTTAGCATTACTGTTAACTTGCATAACAACAAAAGCTAATACACCTAGTAAATTTAGAAGTTTTCTGAATCGAATCTGTTCCTGATAAAGTTTGAATACTTCATATTTATTTAGATCAGTTAAGTGTATTACTAACAGTCTAACACACACCAGATTTTCAAACCGGAAAATGACGAGACCACCACCATCTCTATACACATTCTCCTTCATTGCATTCATCGCCTTGTTTAATTTTGTAGCTGTAACCTCACAACAGTTTATAAAATCCGAACGAACCACATTACTTAACCTCCGTAAATACTGGAACAATCCACCTTCACTAACTCACTGGAATGAGACTTCATCCCCATGCATGTGGCCTGAAGTTTGGTGCAATGATAGCAGCTACGTTACTTCTCTAGACCTTACGAACAAATCCTTAACCAGATCTGTACCACCGTCCATCTGTGACCTCACCAACCTTAGAACCTTGTACCTCAGCAGGAATTACCTTACTGGTGAGTTCCCTAAGGTTTTATATAACTGTTCAAAATTAATTGAACTTGATATCTCGCTAAATGGTTTTACTGGAGCATTGCCTCATGATATTGATCGACTTTCACTACTTAAGTCGGTTGATTTTTGTTGTAATAACTTCACTGGTGATATACCTCCAGCAATAGGTAATTTATCAGCGTTGATTACTTTGCATTTTGATTATAACCTTTTTAGTGGTTCAATTCCAAAGGAAATTGGAAAGTTATCAGATTTGTCAAGTTTAGGTTTAGATTCGGCGTTCAATAAGTATGCATCTCCGAAAATACCACCAGAGTTTGGGAACTTGAGTAGTATGACGATTTGATCAATGTCAAAGAATAATCTGATTGGAAATATACCGGAAGCTTTATCAAATTTGGCAAAGCTAGAGTACTTAGATTTGAGCTCTAATAGTTTGGAAGGTGAAATTCCATCTGGATTGTTTCTGTTGAAGAGTTTGCACTATTTGGATTTGTACCAGAATTATTTATCTGGAAAAATTCCTTTGGTGATCGAGTGTTTTATGCTGGTTGAAATGGATATCTCCATGAATAGGTTAACCGGGTCAATCCCTGAAGAATTTGGTAAGTTAAAACAGCTTGAGGTCTTAAATTTGTTTAGTAATCAGTTATCAGGCAATATTCCGACGAGTATATCTACTATTCCAACATTGAAGATTCTTCAAGTGTCTAGAAACCATTTAGGCGGAGAGTTGCCTTCAGATATCGGGCTTCTTTCAAAGCTTGAAGTATTTGATGTATCTGAGAACAATTTCAATGGTGAAATCCCGAGATCACTTGAAAATTGTCACAGTCTGAAAAATATCGAACTTCAGTACAACGGTTTCACAGGTGAATTCCCTTCAGGTATCTGGACATTGTTCAATCTTTCTAGTGTGAGCCTCACCAGAAATTCTATATCTGGTGAGCTTCCTAGTAAGGTAGCATGGAATTTGTCTAGATTGGAGATTAGTGAAAATAGATTTTCGGGGCGAATTCCTGAAGAGATTTCGTTTTGGACGAAATTGAACATGTTTAAGGCAAGTAACAATTTGCTTTCAGGTGAAATCCCAAGTGGATTAACTAACCTTTCTAAGCTGTCTGGTATTTATCTAGATGGAAACATTCTCTCGGGCAAACTTCCATCAGATATGAAGTCGTGGAGTTCACTAGCTGTGTTGAATCTTGCTAGAAACAGATTATATGGCCCAATTCCAGTGGCAATCACTTCATTGCCACATCTTCTTGTTCTTGATTTATCAGAAAACCAATTTTCGGGCCCAATTCCACCACACTTGAGCCGTTTGAGACTTACGTTTTTAAATCTTTCTTCCAACAAACTCACCGGAAGAATCCCATCCGCATTCGATAATCTAGCTTATCAAGAAAGTTTCTTGAACAACCCAAATCTATGTGCTACATCCTCAATTTATTTAAATCTTCATAACTGTTATGTGGCTGATGCCAAATCCTCACACTCACATAAATATTCACCAAAAATCTATGCCATAATTATAGTGTTGTCAGCATCATCTATCATAATTTTTACAATTCTATGCTCATTGTTCATGTTTAGATGCTGCCTCAAGAAGAAACAAAGAGTGAATTTGACCCACGCAGAAGTAAAGACACAATCCATTAAGTGAAGACCAGAATGTTGGAAGGGAAGAATCTTTTTTACTTATTGGTCGCAATAGGAATAAGGTGGTGAATTCATTTCTTCCACCGTAGAATGTAATTAAATGGTTGATGAAGATATTAAGTTTCTGTGTTATTGTGTGCTTCTTTTAAGATTAAGTACGTTTGTGTTTCGTGATATAAAAAAAATTCTAATCTTTGTTAGATTGCTCTCTATCCATATTGTAACCGTGTGATAAGAAGATACAGTTTATAAGCACGTTGACAACTTGACGTGTGTATATCACTGTTATATGTGATATGGTAGACATTTTGTATTTTAAAGATCATAGACATGATGAGCAAACAGAAAACTGGAAAATTGGACACTGGTATACGGGTTTTGGCCCAAACATAGAGGTGGCAAAATAGATGGGTTGGGTCGGGTCACAGGTCTGGATGGGTTTGGGTCTTAACGCGTCCGGTTCTAGATGGGTCTTAACATGGGTCTAAATGGGTCTGGGTCGAGATAAGATTTGGGTGGGTTGACCCGCCTATTTTCAAGTGTTTTTTTTGTGGAGTAAAATATGAAAAAAAGTGAGAAGAAAGTAAAAAAAAAAAAAATGGCATGCTAGACCTGCCTAGATCCATTGGGTAATTTTTTTTGGTGCAAAATGGTGAATTATATTAATATCAACAACAAATTACAACACATGATACACTTAACTGAGATAGACATTACCCATCCAGATATACTACCCAATGGGTAATTTTTATAAATATCATAAAATTTCTCACACCTTATTTTTAAACGATCATATTATTTGAAGTGAAAAACTACCAAAACATGCATAATTATCAACAGTTTGACTACAAGAAGTCAAACTGTTCATCTTGGTTGCATTGCAGCTAATAATGATATGTGCATGACTATAAAGTACAAACCGTTTGACCCCCACCATGTTGAGGAACACCAGGTCCTCATGACCATTTATAATTTTCAAAGAAAAGCAATTTAGTTGTATTCCTTGTTTTAAGTAGTTAATTACGTGGCCATGCATGAGATCATTGATGGCTTTATGCAGATTTAGTCCATGTTGAACGTAAAGATAACGGGTTGGCACTATACAAGTTTCATGGTTTACTTTGTGGTCCAAAAACGTCGGTGTCTAGTTCCCTATTGTCTGACTCTTCTTCATTGATGGCTAGTTAGAAGAGTGCTAAAAAAAATAATAATAATAAATAAATAAATAAATAAATAAATAAATAATAAAAAATGCATGGGAAGAGCTATGGAGTTTTAGTTTACTCTTTTAAATAAATACGTATACTATGGACATTGAAAATTTAGCTTGAATGCTTTAGAGTTTAGACGTTTTCTTTTCTCTTTGTCTTCCAAGACTTTTCACAATCCTTGTTATCTCTTTAAAAAAAAGAGAAAAAGTATGGAAGGACTTTTTTTTTTTNTTTTTTTTTTTTGTTAAAGGGTTTTCCAAACTGGTAAAATATATTACACCATAAAACAAAAAAGTTAAGTATAATGGAATGCATCTGAAGTACCACATTAACCTCAAGCAACCGCTTAAAACAACCACTAAATCATTTATGACAAGCCACAAATGATCAACTAGCTACACATAACTAGACCAACAAATCTAAACTATCATAAAATAAGACACATCAAACTTTATGCCAAACAAAAGAAATCAACCTATCCAAGTTTAAAGTCTTGAATACCAGCAGCCTTTAATTAAGCCGGAGAGAGACCACAATCATCAAAGTAATCCTCTTCATAAGTATTGTGGTCATATGTACCCTTTTTCCATTGCTCCAAAAGACTATTCGTGTTGCCTCCATGAGCGTTTTCACATTTTGTTATCATCAAAACGTCGAAAGATAGAAATAACGTTTTTAGAACATTATTTGCATCAACATGAGTGTTTGGTACATTTGGTTTTAAACAATGATGTATTATGTACTTGTCTCTTTTTAGGATGATAACTTAACTATGAACAATTATATGTACTAACGATATCATGCAGGTGGATAACATCTTGATGTTATCATTTTTCCATTTTTACACTTTTACAGTGAAAATTATTAGCGCTTGTTTGATCTACATCGGTAAGTGTGTTTATACCTGTATTTTTGTCATTTCCCAATCACACCTCATCCGTTCATGGAAACCTTAGATGGCCTACCTCCAAGATATACAAATCCACCACCACTACCATCATTTGCTTCCGTTGAGCGAATAGCAAATCAACCACCTCGGGCCTCATTCATGCCCAATGAGCCTATCCATTATGAACCAACTCATCCTCAACCTCTACTTTTTCATCCTTTGTTCAAAGACATTCATGAGCCACTCTATGGAGATCCTCACCATACCCAAAATGATCAACCACCACAACAATCTCAATCTCAACAACATCAATCCTTTTTCCCCACATATGAGGAAATTGAGGAATCTATGTGGATTGATCCTCCAAGCACCCAATAAATCCGCAATGAAATTAATGGTCTTCTCACTTTCAAAAACATGATAGGTTCCCACATTCAAGAAGCAATACATTTGCAAGAAGTCTTGTTCTCTGATGCGTTTTATTCATCCTGTTTTACATTTATAAACTTGGAGTTATAAGGATTAACACATACTAACGGGCAGTGTACCCGGTCATGTGTAGTATGCCTTTAGATAAATCCGAGTGTCGTCCCAAGAGCTGTTGTTATGGCAAACTAAGATAAGTGCTAAAAAGGGGTATTAGTTGAATAGAGTATATAGTAACTAAGACATAAAATAAACAATAGAGGAAATAAAGATACTAGGGTTCAAGATAGGTCACTAAGATATTAAGGCAAAGCATATTCATATTTTAGTGTTCTATGCAGTGGGTGCAAGTCAACAAGAGTCAAATGGTCATACCGTCAGCCCTATCTTGCACCTTGTCCTATCCTCAACTATTGTAAAGCCGAGAGTTCATCAGTCAAGATACAAGAGTCATTAAGTGCCATGTTTAATAGACTTGCTCTAGTGGAACCCGACATGGTCAGATCTTAGATTCCCTCTAGCTTCTTAAGCATATCCGGTTGGTAGGTGGTCCTAGGGTTAATTCGCACATAAGGAAAGGTAGTACTATGGCCAATTCTTACCAATCCCCACAACCTACTAGTCTAGGGTCCTAGGGTTAATTCACCTAGACTAAGTAGATTCAACCAAGCTTATACACTACCGAAACGAAAGAATAACGAACAAGCTAAGATAACGTCTACAAAGATAAATATGAATGATAAACTAAAACCAAATCTTAATAAAGAGAATTTATGAATGTAAAACAAAATAGAATTTGAACATGTATTAGACTAGGTGATTCCTAGTCTAATTATACACCATCTCTTTAGCCTTCGTGGTCTTCACTCTTCTTCTGGGTCGTTCTCCCCAAACCCTAGTGCAGGTTTGGGGGAGAGGAACTTGACAATTTGTGGACGAATTTCCTTTGGTATTTATAGGGCTCGTCTTTGCTATGGCGTAGTCGTATGGTAGGATTACGCCGTAATCTTTTTAATAACTTCTACGGCGTAGCTTGTTGGAATGCTACGCCGTAGTCTTCGTAAAATCATTCCTACGCCGTAACTCAATGACTTGTTACGGGCGTAGTCTTCAGAAAATCCTCCCTACGCCGTAACTCAATCACTTGTTACGGGCGTAGCCTTCATAAAATCATTCCTACGCCGTAGTCCAATTAATAACTACGGGCGTAGGGCTCATATCTTCAACATTACGCCGTAGTCCAATTACTAACTATGGTGTAGCCTTTGATTATCTCTGTTACGCCGTAGCTCATTTGCTTGCTACAGCGTAGTCTTCATTTCTTGGGGTAAAACATCTAACGGTGTAGTATCATCACGTAACTAGACCGCAGTGTTTGTGTCTTCAACGTAACTTTAAGTATAATTCCCACTCTTAAGCCAATAAATCATCAATAACGTAATTCTACTCATCTTTACCCTGAAACCAAAATAGGAAGAAATAAGAGTATATGTTCTTCATATAAATAGAAAAGATGAGTAATTCAAAGGGAAATTAACGCTTAAATCATGGGTAAATTTGGTGTTATCAAATATCCCCCCACTTAAACTCTACTTGTCCTCAAGTAGACCGTATTAATAATTAAAAAGAGTATCCTCCTCATCACTTAGAAGACACAAATTTAAATTAGTAAACCTGCTAGAATAAAGTTAAGTCGAACACCTCACGAAAAGAAGGGAAGAAATTCACTCATACGTTCCCTATTCTAAGTGTTAAATTTCGAGGTGCTCTCATAAACGCTCAGTCATAGCAGGTATTCTATCATAAGCTTGTTTACACAAAACTCCACCACTAGAGCTAAGGTCGAAACAGTTTTTAAAAATAACATTGTTTAGATAATCATAAGGTTAAGGGTGTAAAGTTGTTACTAATATACTACGGTAAGGGCGACAAAGGCAATGGTACATAACCGGAACGCCGGGCAAGACACCACTGACTGCTCGAATCCCTCACCTAAGAATATTTTACAACTAAAAAGGGTATGTTGTAATGTTGAATATAGTAAGGGTAAAGAGGAAAAGTAATCTTATCTTTCAACCGAGTAGTCACCGATTGCCCTTTTGCCAGAAAATGCCAATCTTCCGAAGTGTTGTCTCTTGTTAGTGACAAGTGATACAGTTTTTCTTCCAACAATTCTTCCGGTAAAGAGAGCCATGTCTTCCATGATAAGCTATCTTATTGGTGCTTATGATTTGCACACTTTATTTTTCTACTTTCTAAATACTGAAATTCACATTTTTTTATACAATGATAGACTGATAATATCATCCCCCCACTTGAGATAGACTTAGGTAGAGAACATTGGGGGGTCTTAGATCATAACCTTCCTTTCTTGATTCTTGAACTAGGCATTTCATGACATTGAGGCAAAAGGAGATTTCTCGACCAAAAACATAAGGTTACAAAATTGGTTAGAGTGTAAGGGTGTAATGGGATAGTAAGGTAAGGAATGAAAGGAATAAGGTGTATCTAAGGGTACCTTGCACTAAAAGTGAGTGCAAACAAGGGTTTAAGTGTGTAGATCGAAAAGTCAATACGACTAATCGAAGGGTTTAGGTGTATATGGTTATGGTTGATAATCCTAACAATATTATTTTCTCAAAAAGTTTCTTCCAAACGTATTATAAAAACACATTACTCGTTTATGGTCTCGAAATGATGTAAAAGCCAAGTTCTAAAGTCTACGCTACTACCGGCACACTCAATATTTGGTGGATTTGGGGTAAAATAATTGGAAACGAAAAGGTTAGATCTCACCATGTGATCAAGGGTTATAGTGTGCTCGGGATTAAATTTATTCTAGTTTTGTAAAAATGTGTCAAAAATTTTCAAAATGGCATGTTTTGTATGTTTTGTAAAACTAGAAAGATGAGGACAAGTGCTAATTTAAGTGATAATTTTGTATTCTATTTCCTATCCCCCCACTTAGTTTGTGCAAAGTCCCTTTTGAACAAAATAAAAAAAATGGAAAAATAAAATATAAATGAAAAAGAAAAACTCCCCTCTCACGCTCGCGCTCTCGGAAGTTCTCTCACAAAAATTATTCCCAATGGGTACTAGCTACGGCGTAGGTCTGTGGAGCTTGCTACGCCATAGCTCCCAATTTGAGACAGAATGTTCATTTGTCTCTTCCAGGTTGCTACGGCGTAGGTCAAAGACCTGCTACGCCATACAGTCTGCAACAAATTCCATAAGCTAAAAACCTGCATGTTACTATTCCTAATACCAAAATGTAAATATTAGTAGCAAGTCATGTTCTAGTAAAGTTATTACAGACCCAAAAATGATAAATTGTTTAAAAGATAAGGATGGGAAAGATGGTAGGGGCCTAGAGGGTTCATTCTCGATCTTGATCCTGCTCCATAGGTGTATCAAATTGAGTGGTGGGGCCATGAGCATCTTGAGGGGTTGAAGACGAAGTGCTTGGATGCATGAAGCTAACACCGTGCTGGACTCCCATATCTGGTATGTTGGACCGATCCACATAATCCGGCCCGTTCCAACGAGGGTGGCTCAAATGCATGTGTTCGAGCATCTGACTGGTACGATCGGCGTTCCATCGATAGTAGTTGGCTTGTTGTACCTGCAAGTCTCTAAAGTCAGCACAAAAACTATCAAACTGTTCACTCATGCCCGCGATCACTACGGTCATTTCGTCCATGTCATTGCCAAAGTTGGTCATGCTCGTCTCTATATCCCCCATGCGCCTATCCATGACGTTCATTCTTTCCATCATTGTCATGGTGGGTCGCACACGCTCCTCGGCCGCTGTTTGGCTTCCACTAAGCCTAGAACTACCTTCACCACTTGCTCTCCTCATAACTGGCCTCAACACAGGTTTATTCAAAGGGTTGTAGGTGATGATCCCAAACTCGTCCAACTTGGCAATCCCGATTAAAGATGTCTCGACTGCCCGATTCACCTTGGCCAAAGCTGCTATTGACATCAACCCAAAACTCCTAGCTAATCTTGCAATGAAGTGGGCCCCTTGAATCAAACTCCCTTGTGTTCCACCCTTTGCTCTCCCGGTCATAAACTTAGTCAAATACCACGGAATATCAACAAAATCTGTAATACCAAAAATTTCAATCTTGGTAAAATTACGAAAATGCCCCTATAATTTTAAAAATTAAATAAAGCTACAATAAATTATAATAAAATTCCTAAAACACCACAAATGTATAAAATATGGATCCTAATAATTTTAATAAGTCAAAATTAAATTCTAAAGCCCAAAATAAATAAATAGGCCACGCCTATTATTTTTACTGGACCAAATAATTATAAGTTATGTACAATTATTAAAGAAACAAAAGGATAAACACAACACAAATATGGAAATTATAAATTTGTGATTTGGCATCTTTATTTATCCCAAAATTTCGGCCCTCGTACCCCCAATATCTCTATATGAAACGCCATATTTCCTCCATTCCATAATTTCATTAAAACCGACTAAAAATAAAATCCTAAAAATCCT
>LBNU01031688.1:143476-197719 GCA_014162995.1 Artemisia annua | reverse complement strand
ATATTAAACTTCCGATATATAAACCTTTTGATATTGAACTTCTGATTTATGAACCTCTGGCTTATGAACCTTTTTAAAAGATAAACTTCTTATTTATAAACCTTTTCAAAAGATAAACTTCCGATTTATAAACCCTTTAAAGGATGAACTTCTAATTTGTGAACCTTTCTAAAATTTGAATCTCTGATTTATGAAACTACTAATCTGAGTAAATCTAACATCTGTATATCTGATACGATCTGTAAAAATCTGGACATCTGTTTAATCTGGATAATTAATTTTGATATGTAATCTGAACCGTTAAAATTAGACATTGACCATTCAGTATGAAACCCGGGCTATCACTAGGCATGGGGGTTCCATGTCCGTGTCATTGATGCACAAGTGACATGACTCATGTGTGGGTGAGTGATTTCTCACACCATCCCTTTGATTATGGTCTGCATGTAAATGGGTAAGGGGCGAATGGATGCATCCTAGGTCTGTTATCTGATATCTGTTATCTGTTATTATCTGTTATCTGGTGAATGTGACTATGTGTGCAATACACGTCCTTCACAACCCATTGAGGTCACCCCTCTGTTTATATCTGATATTCTGAGGCCTCCCCTCTGGATTGTATATGAGGCGATTATCTGTTATTATCTGATCTGTTCTGGGCACGTGGTTGAAATACTGAATACTTTGTCTGCACCTTAACTTAGATTTAAACTTAAACTGGTAACGTAACACTTAATCTTTTCTTATTAATATTTATTTCACCTTATTGTCATTATTTCTTATGCTATGACCATTCTGATACTCATCCAATGCAACATATTCGGTCTCTTTTCTTCTGTTTCATATTACCCTTTTGTTATATCTGTTCACTGGCTTTTTAAGCTCAGCCGCGTTTCTTTTCCCCGCGGCAGGTTTTAGAAGGAAGCTGGGTTATGGGTGAAGAGTGCAAATAGGAGCTTTAGTGAGGACTTTGCTTTCATGACTTCTTAGTGGTTTTTGACGAAGACTCTTGATTAGTCATTTGTACCCTATACTGATATTGTATTTCTTTTCCATAGAACCTTTTGTAACCTTTTATAACCTTTGTATTCATTTGTATTATATAAGTTAATGCTTGTGTTTGTTCTGATTGACACCATGAATGTGACACTTTAGCCCTTGTCGGGTTGGGGTGTTACAAAATCCCCTCCTTCCATACTTTGCATTAAGAACAAATCTTCGACCGTTACCTTTTCTCGTGCCGAATGCCTGGCACGAACTGATACAGCTAAGAGTCTGTGCACTAGACGGTGGATGGGGTCCATGATTGTTTTGTAGGAAGGTGGACTCCTGGACTTGTAATCTGCTAAACCTGAAATTTGCTGATAGTAGGTTGTAGGATTATAGTCATGCGGTCTTTCCCTTAAACAAAGTTTGTGGCATTCTTGAAAAGCGGGAGAATCAAGTGACCTTCTAGAATAAAGTCCCATTGTAGAGATGAATTGCCTCATATTCATCTCTCTCCTAACACCACCAAGTTGGAAAAACAAACAATTTTCCGTCATACTGGTCACATCTTCATCAAAATCAACTGAGGCCAAGAATTCCCAAACATATTCTTGGATGACTGGTTCATTAACAGTAAAAATGGTCATCCAAGCGCTGCAGATAAAACTTCCATTGGGGCAATTGAATTTGGTGTCACACAATTTCTCCAACTCAGTAGTAACATCTCCCTCGCTAATAGTATCGAGAGCTTCCCTATTAAGAGCTTCCGGGACCTCAATTGTTTTACTCATTAGTTCACGGAGTTCATATTTGCAAATATTTCTGTCAACCGGATCATAGTTCAAGAACTTGAGCCATTGAGTAGGACCGTTGTTGTTGTTTTCTGAAAATAAGAAAGTTAGAAACACAAGAATTATGGGGTCCAGGTCCTACGGCGTAGCGCTGTTAATAGCTATGCCGTAACTGATTTTATATAACGACTACGACGTAGTTCCATGAATAGCTACACCGTAATAGTCTTTAAGTGCTCTGTAAAAACTGAAACTACGGCGTAGCGCTATCACTAGCTACGCCGTAGTTATGAATAGAGTTGTTTTGTTTAAAATTCTTGGCTACGGCGTAGTTCAATAACTAGCTACGCCGTAGTCAACAAATTTTTGAAAATTAAGTTTCGAGTAAAAATAAGTGCTACGGCGTAGCGCTATGACTAGCTACGCCGTAGCGACTGTTCTGCTGTCGATATCTGCAATTGTTACGGGGCAATGATCAATTTGCTACGCCGTAACCATAAAAATTACTTTCAAAGTTTCAAATATAAGTTTCCCCACTCAAATATTTAGCGGGGCAAGTTCAATTACATTGATTAATAGCAATTTAAACCTAACCCTAATTTTTTTAATTAATTTGAATCGAGCAAACCTAAACCAAACTCATACATTTGTTCTAAACATCAATTAACAGGTTAGATATTAACCCTAATCGTGTTTAAATCCTAACCATCTAAAGCTAGCAACAACAAACCCTAAAAATTGCAAATAAATTATAAGAAAGGTCAAGATAAGAAGTTATGGGTGTTTACCTGCCATTGTAGATGCCAAGGAAATGGAATGAACAAATTTCTTGAAAAATTTCAAAGAGGGGTCGTGTGCTTGTGAAGAGTGGGTTGCAAAAGTGTATGTGTATGCAGCCCCACGTATTTATATCCTCAGGGTGCTAAGCCGTAGCTCTTTGAATGAGCTACGCCGTAGCTAGTTCAAAATTTCAGTGTTTATTTTAACCACCTAACATTGCTATGGTGTAGTTCGTTTAGTTGCTACGCCGTAGTTAGGTTAAAGTTTAAGTGATAAATTGTAAAATTGTGTACCTGGATTTCGTAACGAGCTCAAAACTCGTATGTAGATCGTCAATGCATGATTTGTCTTGACCTTTTAATGTGACAATTGAAACATACCTTAATTTGCCTAAAGAAACTGCTCCCCGGTAGCGGCGCCAAAAACTTGATGCGTTTTATTCATCCTGTTTTACATTTATAAACTTGGAGTTATAAGGATTAACACAAACTAACGGGCAGTGTACCCGGTCATGTGTAGTATGCCTTTAGATAAATCCGAGTGTCGTCCCAAGAGCTGTTGTTCTGGCAAACTAAGATAAGTGCTAAAAAGGGGTATTAGTTGAATAGAGTATATAGTAACCAAGACATAAAATAAACAAAAGAGGAAATAAAGATACTAAGGTTCAAGATAGGTCACTAAGTTATTAAGGCAAAGCATATTCATATTTTTTTAGTGTTCTATGCAGTGGGTGCAAGTCAACAAGAGTCAAATGGTCATATCGTCAGCCCTATCTTGCACCTTGTCCTATCCTCGACTATTGTAAAGCCGAGAGTTCATCGGTCAAGATACAAGAGTTATTAAGTGCCATGTTTAATAGACTTGTTCTAGTGGAACCCGGCATGGTCAGATCTTAGATTCCATCTAGCTTCTTAAGCATATCCGATTGGTAGGTGGTCCTAGGGTTAATTCACACATAAGGAAAGGTAGTACTATGGCCAATTCTTACCAATCCCCACAACCTACTAGTCTAGGGTCCTAAGGTTAATTCACCTAGACTAAGTAGATTCAACCAAGCTTATACACTACCGAAACGAAAGAATAACGAACAAGCTAAGATAACGTCTACATAGATAAATATGAATGATAAACTAAAACCAAATATTAATAAAGAGAATTCATGAATGTAAAACAAACACTACTAGAAAAAGGTCTATCCTTGACTCGCAATGCGAGTCAAGAAGAGTCATTATGACGCGCAAATGCGAGTCAAGGAAGGACCCGTCATAAAGCTGAGATGACACGCATTTGTGCGTCACCCTTCTATGACTCGCACTTATGACCCTTTTTGCGTGTCATTACCCTTAAGACCATTTTGACTAACTTTTATGACACACTTTTCTGACATATGTTTTTGCGAGTCATTACCTTAAAATCATTTTTTTTTGTTTTTTAAAACCTGATTATAATATACATAATTACTGACAATAACCTGATAATTGTACAAAATTAACGCATTTCATATATATCAAAACCATGCGTTACCAATTCATTACATAACAATTCTGCGTTACCAATTCATTACATAACAATTCACGTCAAAATGTACACGGATAATTAGTTAAAGTTACTACAGATTCACGATTTCTACCTAAAAATGAAATTCGACACATAAATTGCCCATTCTTCTCGAATATCGTCGAAATCCGCATCCGTGTACTCATTGCTATCACCACCAATCTAGTCAAATAAAACAACATTTTAGAAACAGTTAATTACTACTTAAACTACTTAAAACAGTTAACTACTTACATTGTCATTTTCGAGAGCCCGAACTCCATGTTTAACTATTTCCTTCATAAACTTCAACACGAAGTACCCACATTCGGTGCATCCGGGCTGACGTGGACACTACACAAGAAACACAGATACGATAAGCCAATTTTGATCCTAGATCAGCAGTGGAGATAACTAATTGCTGCAAAACAATCTGTGGTAGCAGATTAGGAATTTGGCGCAAAATTTGAGCAAGACTACTCCACAGCAGACCAACTCATAGGAACTCACTTAAGCACCATTGAACTAACTACCAAAGCCAAAATGAACTCAAATTAAGCTCAGCTTATTGCTAAGCTTATTAGGGCAGATAAGAGCTCAAAACTAAAATATCTACATTAATTTACTGAAAAAAGAAGATAAATATTATCTACATTAATTTTTAGCAACTAGCACTCAGAATTCACATGGTAAAAAACCTGTGCAAGATCTTAGTGACTACAACAGCAAAGTTACACAGTGTGAGTACTCCAAGACTTTATGCAACTTTCAACCCGTTTGGCTAACACTTCCACTTGGCCCAAATAAGAAAATGGCCACCTTAAAGTACTAAAAAAAGGAGTATACAATAAAATAAGCCATGTACCTTGTTATAATCCCAGACGTTCAAGATTTCATCCTCTGTTGAACTTCCAAAGACAAATGATTTGTCCTAGTACTCACTGGAACAGTAGATACATAAACACATATTAATAAAAAGTAGACGGGTGACCATGTGCTTCATTATAGCATAATTCACAGCAAGATTGTAAACAAACGAGAAAGTAAATCGGTAAAGAACGAAATTGACTAGAAAGTATTTCCGCTTTACACTCATGGGGACTGTAAGCATGCAAAAACATAACTTAATAAAACATTCGACAAAAACAATACATACCTGATCATTGTTTTCTTCTTCTGTAGGGGAATTCTGGGATTCTAATGGTTTGTCTGCACCGCAGTTCTGTCGGTTACATTTGGTCCTAAAAGGATAGTTTATGTTGTTACATTTGTCACACTTCCAGCTCCCTTCTGGCATATCTGCTTCTGAAACAAAATAATATAAGTTTCAGAATCGAACATTAAATATAGGTAACCAAATATATACATGATGTACTTACTGGAACTCTTGGCTGGCTTTGCAACCTGCATATTAGCATCATAAAAATAAATTAGAATGACACGTTATATTAAACATAGCTAAAAGCTTCAATGTGTCTCACCTGAGATCCTGGTTTAGGTGTGTTGCATTTCCTCATGTTACAGACTGTTCTGAAGGAGAAATTGACATTTCCACATTTTGGGCATTCCCAGTCATTTTCTCGTGTTGAAACTACATAAGCAAGTGCAAAAATGAAAAACGGATCATAAATTACAATCACATGCTAGTCTGTGTAGCAGTATATGAATAAGTTAGATATAACATACCTTTCTTTTGAGATGGCTCTTCTGGAAAGAATCCAGGCCGTGGTCCATATAAAAATTTAAAAACCAAGTGATCGATCAATTTAGCATCACACGTTTATATTTTAGGAACCCAAGAGAGAATACACATGTTGTAAACATAGGGAGTATGTGGGACAGGTTAGGTAATAGGTCAAATGTTTTCAATGCAGGTCAAAACATGTTGGGTCGGGCCAACCAAAATTGTTTGATCCATCTTTTTTTAACTTTATAATTAATTAGTGTGCTAAATATGATCACAAAAATATATATTGACAACAGTAATCAGGTTTTATCTAATGAAAGGATTATAGACGTTTTAGGCATCTGAATATACTTTAGATTACTTTCTACCCTTTTGACCAATTTGACCCGTTTCCTTTCTAGTTAAACCTTTTAGGTTAACCCATTTGATCCAATAAAGAAAAAACATAACCCAAATCAACCATGCTCCTGATCATGCTACAATAATACAACTTTGGACAAATTTCTTTTATCTTCAAGAACATCAAATCAACATAAACAGAATTTCCTGCAAGCGACGGAGTATATGCGCTGACATGTCTCTTCACAAATTCTATAACCTACAACAATACAAAACAATAAAACATCACATGTTGGGTAAAGCTATTACTGAAACCCCAAAAGGAGAATATGTTCAGTCCGTCACAAACTATTCACAACAATATTCATATGTTTTTTTTTTTTTTTTTTGAACGGCAACAATATTCATATGTGATGCCCCAAAAGTTGGCATGCGCAAGATGATTAATATTAATAGAAATGGTTTATTTCTCATTATTAGTATTCAAGCCCTTGTAGTAAAATACCATTATTTAGGGGTGGCAAGATGGGCGGGTGGGAAGAGTTGGGTAATGGGTAAAACGGGTCGGGTTGAAATGGGTCTTTCTTTTACTTTGACCCATCTGAAATACAAAACACCCAAATCACCAATTCATGACTAAATTGGTCAATACTGTCACCTCTAATATGATCCTTTCTATCAAATTCATATTCAAAAAAAATGCGTGAAATATGACAGTAAAGTACTCTCGGTCACATTACTTTCGTGAAGAAAATGTAACAAGTAACTATTTGTATGTAAACAAAATATACTTGATACATCTACTTTTTCTGTGATTAAAAAACAATGAACAAGTGTTGGGTATTTGGATCACCTGCTCTTCTGCTTCTTTTTCCCTTATTGTACTTTGTGTCACCTTCTCAATCAACCATATTATAAATTTTGACATGTTAACGCTTAAGAAGTTTTTGTTTCTTTAATGGAAACACACTAGCTAGAAGAATGTACAGACAAATCA
Source organism: Artemisia annua (assembly GCA_014162995.1). Lineage (NCBI taxonomy): Eukaryota > Viridiplantae > Streptophyta > Magnoliopsida > Asterales > Asteraceae > Artemisia > Artemisia annua. Next base: position 190,602 of record LBNU01031688.1, on the reverse strand, counting down.
TATATATCCTCCCAATATAATAATAATTTGGGCACAAACTAACGCAAGAGGTAACGGCTACATACCATTAGCTGCACGATGATCTTCGCACCTTTCTCCCATTTTATCCCGAGTATCTTTTGTTTGATGAATGACCAACTCAGGACCCTATAAGGAGCCAAGTGACTGCGGGTCAAAAATAGAAAATTTTGTTTGGAACCAGAAACAATAATTGTCCATTTTTTTGCAAATACCATTAGTGTGCCTATGATGAGTATAAAAATATATTGTTCCTACAATAATCTATTGTTTGAGCAAATGGGTTTTCAAGATTTTATGATTTAAAAGTACAGTCTAGGTGACTTTCGACCTCATCTGAACCATTTCATTCTTCGCTAAATTCATATTTTGCCATTTGGCCCGATAGAAATAAAGCATAATCGATTACCGAAATAGAGTTATTCAAAGTTTTGGATTAGAATTATCACCTCTATCAATTTCTTCAATTTCCCATCTGTAATCACGCAAGCAATTTCCAATATTTTGTCTACTTCAACATTCAAGCCTGCACATGCATTATAATTACTTGTATATCCATTTTGCAGCCTCCATCACGTACATATAACTACATATCTAATATAAGAATATTAAAATAAGTAAATGTCCACCAGAAGTTCTTAATTTGATCCACACGAGAGGCAATTTGTAGTGTTCTTTTGATGTGTCTACTCTTTGATGACTGCGTTTATCACTTTTACCACGGGCCATGTCCTCACGATCGTAATCTTAGCTGGTTTTCCCTGCATCATCAAATACTTACTGAATCAATAATGAGTATCCTTATTTGTTCATAATAAGTTGCCTACAGGATATATCTGATATTAACCATGATGCATTGAATCAAACTCATTCTTGCAAAAGCTTCAAAAAAGTTGCATCTCATGTTCCAAACCTATGAAAAGTAGTTTTTAATAATTAAACGGTTCATATTAGAAACACTAACGCGATTTTTAGGACACAAATTCAAGTGCATGAGACAGCAATTAGAATACGCACAAAAATTGCAGTTTCCACAAACAGCAATAGACAATTAAGGGGTGTTTGGTCTTGGTTTTTGCACTTTATAATGATTTGCTCATTCAAATTGCAGAATATCAAATTCTAATGTTCGAGCACATTGTGAAACTGACACTGATAATCTGATTAGTAAAAGGTTTTACACAATCGTTTTGAATCTTTATCAGTCATTTTACATGTAAAAGTTTGAAATAATCAGAATTTGACAAAACTAAAACACCCGAATTTTACAACATCTCAACCATAAACAACAAGCACATCCAAAAACTATATAAGGTAGCCCGTTTTGATAAGTTTGTTTATCTGAGCCAATTCTATAAATGAAATTGCTCTTAAACGCAATGTCAAACATCACACAACATCCAGCTCATTTATGTTTCCTAACAGCAATAATTAATCAGATTGAGCATAACAAATTTTTTCGATGACTCAAAATTTATGCTACAATCGAAAAAAGTGTACAATTGGACTTGAGATAGAAAAGAAAAGCATCTAACTATAACGGAACATAAAACTACAATAGAATAACAACGGGTGTTTGTTTAGCTCATTTTCGGGCTTATGAGCTTATTTTGTCCGGATTTGGCTTTTTGTTGACTTCATCTCATTATGACTTAAATCTTTGACATTCCCAAAAAAAGAAAAAGAAACCGTGGAATTAGCTCATAAGCCGGAACTGAGCTTCAAGTCTTCAAGTATAAGCCAACAAACTAAGCTTAAAGCCCGTAAATAAGCTAAAGCGAATACACCATAAACAAAACTTTTACCCTGTGTTCTCAGGTTGTTCTTTTAAAGAATTAAGTTCAATATATTTACGGGGTGTTTGTTTAAGTTTATTTTCTGGCTTATGAGCTTATCTATTTTTGGCTTATGTTTCATAAGCTCCATATTTTTTTAGCTTACTAGAGACTTATGGGGTTGCATAAGTCCACAATTTTTTCAAAAATAAGCCTAAAAATTGATCTTATGATATATAAGTCGTAAACAGATAAGCTCGTGAGCCCATATTTTCCAGCTTATATGACTCTACTTATATATCATGAGCCCATATTTTCCAGCTTATTTTCAGACTTGTGAGCTTATTGTGACTTAAAGATGGAAGATAAGCTCAAAAGGTAGAAAAAAGCAGGAAAAGATGAGCTTAAGAGATATAAGCCAAACCAAATAAGATCACAACCCCAAAATAAGCTTAACCAAATCCCCCTAAGTTCAAAGTTCACTGAGAAAACTCCAGTAAAACTGCCAAACCCCAAAGTCCATACTTCTAATCACCATCTTAACACTAATATGAGTATATATTAATAAATTATCACAACCAATTAGACCCTAAACGTTAGATCAAAATCCTGTCAACCTCTAAAACTGCTCTAATTACACAAGAAAAGGAAGTTTCTGTAAATAAAGCACGAGAAAGAGAACATACCATCGGTTCTGGCACGTTTGACGGCAGAGGAGACGATTGTGCGGATTAAAGTACCGCGTAAGTTTTTGTGTTCAGAGTTGAGACGATTGTGCGGATTAAAGGGTTTGATGATGATAAGGTTTTGATTGATGATGATAAGGTTTTGATTTTGGTTGGTTTTGACTTTGATATGGGCGGCTTATAATTTGTGCGTGTTGAAAGAAGAAGAATAATGAAAGTGGTTTCAAATGAGTGAAAGTGATAAAAGAGGGGAAAAACCCGCTTAAAAAAATTTGGTACATAGAAACTGGGTTTTGGGAAATTTTAACCGATTATGACCCTATGTTATGACGCTTCTGAAAACGAGTCATCCCCAATAAAAAATTTACTCGTTATGACTCTTATTTTATGACTTTGCTATTTGCGCGTCATCTTGTAGCGTGCGTCATAAAATGCGAGTCAAGGATAGACCTTTTTCTAGTAGTGAAAATAGAATTCAAACATGTATTAGACTAGGTGATTCTTAGTCTAATTATACACCATCTCTTTAGCCTTCGTGTTCTTCACTCTTCTTCTGGGTCGTTCTCCCCAAACCCTAGTGCAGGTTTGGGGGAGAGGAACTTGACAATTTGTGGACGAATTTCCTTTGGTATTTATAGGGCTCGTCTTTGCTACGGTGTAGTCGTATGGTAGGACTACGCAGTAATCTTTGTAATAACTTCTATGGCGTAGCTTGTTGGAATGCTATGTCGTAGTCTTCGTAAAATCATTCCTACGCCGTAACTCAATGACTTTTTATGGGCGTAGTCTTCAGAAAATCCTCCCTAGCCGTAACTCAATCACTTGTTACGGGCGTAGCCTTTATAAAATCATTCCTACGCCATAGTCCAATTACTAACTACGGGCGTAGGGCTCATATCTTCAACATTACGTCGTAGTCCAATTACTAACTACGGCGTAGCCTTTGATTATCTCTGTTACACCGTAGCTCATTTGCTTGCTACGGCGTAGTCTTCATTTCTTGGGGTAAAACATCTAACGGTATAGTATCATCACTTAACTAGACCGCAGTGTTTGTGTCTTCAACGTAACTTTAAGCGTAATTCCCACTCTTAAGCCAATAAATCATCAATAACGTACTTCTACTCATCTTTACCCTGAAACCAAAATAGGAAGAAATAAGAGTATATATTCTTCATATAAATAGAAAAGATGAGTAGTTCAAAGGGAAATTAACGCTTAAATCATGGGTAAATTTGATGTTATCATTCTCCAATAACAACAATGTCAACACCATACCACCATCAAACACCTTTCAAGCCCATGATGTTCAATCAACAAACCCACCACCACCAACAAATGACAATCCATCCTTACCTCTTCTACCCAACTTCCTTCGCCATGGTTGCATCACGTGTAAAAGGGCCACTAGAATTAGCGAATTTACCAAAATAATGGTCCATGAACTCCAAGAGGAAATGAGGTTCATCCTCAATCGCATCCTCGAGCGTCTAAACGCTCTTTCTTATCCTCTACAACATAGAATTTTTTTAGGAGGAACTAATAACTTTAAGACTTTAATCTAGAATTTTTATTTCCTTCTATAGTTGTAGCATTTTTTATTTCTATGTTATTTTTCATTTTTTGCATTTTACTAGTTTAGATATAGGACTTTTTATTCTTGTCCCATGTTTCACTAACTTTTTTTTGTAGCCTTCAAAATTCATATACTTGACACGCCAACAAGGGGGAGTATTGGCCAAGGGAGAGCTAATCAAGCTCGGGCTTACACCACATTCTGCTATGCATCTCTTCTTTTTGTTTCGACAAAAAGGGGGGAGAAAATATTAAACTTAAACTCATTTTAACCAACTCAAAATTTAGTCACAATTAGCATTTTTATTGCAACTTCAAAAATCAACATATTGCATAAAAATAAGTTTAATCTATATTTTTAAAAGACTTGTACTTCATTTATCCTTTTGCTTGAAAATAAATTTTATGTTTTGTCCTCAACAAAGAGGGGGAGATTGTCAATACAAATATCGTTCAAAAACGTTATTTATATTTTACGATCTTTGCAATATTTTGTTAACGACAATTGTAAACTTTATTTTAGCAAAGTATAAATAGTCAAGTCTTTTATATATATAGTCACAATTCTTTCTTAAAACACAAATAGATTTTAACATAAGTTACAAATTCTTTGTTCATAAATAGTAATGTAGTCATTTTAACAAAAGTGTCACAAAAACAAATAAAGTGTCATATAAGATATACAAGTAAAATTAGTTTGTTTTAAGTACTAATAAAATGTGTCTTATAATAACATAAGTAATCAAACATTTTTAGTAACTCATCAAACTAACTTGTTACCTCATAAGTAAACATTACTTAGCTAAAACATACATTTTACAAGTATACTTTCTTTTACATGTTAATCTAAAATGGAAATATATATTATAAGTTAAGTATAAACCCCGGGTACTATTCACCATAGAGTCCTAGCCAACCAACTTTTGTTTCTTGCCCAAACCCGAAAAACCCGAAATATGCATCCGCACACACTTCGGATCTCACTCACACTTTCTCTTGCCTCCTCTCTCATCTCGGTGCTCCGACACCGGAAAAAAAAAACCCGCTCCGGTCCGGCAAAATTATTTCCACAGTGCAAGATGAGAGTGTTTCTACAGTGCCTCATATCTCACCCCACACCCATAAAACACAAACACAGAACACAGACATATAGAAACTTCCACACGTTTCTCCATCCTCCCTCCTCTCCCAATCCATCTTCTTCATCTAAATCAGGTTAGTTTTTTTTGCCTTTTTCTCTTCGATTACATGTTTCCTGCTTGCATTGTTACGTTTCCCAATTATTTTCTATGAATATGGAGCATTAAAATAAGAAGATATTTGCTTTGTTGTTATGGTTCTTAATTTCTGTATTTATTGATTTATTGGTTTTAAAATTTAGGGTTTTTAATTTTGATGCTTTTTATTGTTTAATTTTTTTTTAAAAAAAATTAGGGTTTCGTTAATTTGGGGGTTTGATTGATTACTTTTGTAGTTTGTTATCAGGTACAATGGGTCTTTTTCCCCAGCCACATATTGATTATTTGTTAGTGTTAAAAGTGTTTTCTAGAGCATTCATTTGCGTTAGGTATATTAGGGTTTATCGATTGATTGCTTGGAATTGCTGTTTTTATTATTTTCATTGATTATGTTATTGATTGATTGAAGATATGTTATAATACAAGATATTTGATGAAAAGTTGTTCCTGGTGTATGGATTAAAAAATTTTGTTTTATAAATTTATTGTACTCAAACGGTAGGAATAAATTGGATGTTTAGAAAAATTAGAGAAACAAAGTTTTGAAAATCCTTTATATATGGTAGTTTGAACTAATCAAACTCACAAGAGAAAGAAAGTTTGGAAGTTCTTATTTTGTTGGATTTGATAAGGATTTGGGTGTGATACTGCTGCAGCTTTTGGCATTCTTGCTCATCGAGATTCAGTGCAACGGTCGTATATCCAGAAGAGTATCGGACAATGTATTCCGAAGACTTGCTTAAATGTTTGTCTTCTAAACTTGGTGGCGATTAGAGGTACAAAGTTTGACTTTCATTTTTTTAAATTGTGAAGTATGTGAATACCTGTGATTATATAGATCAGTTAATGGTAAATTGATCTGTAGGAGTTGCTACTACGATAGACAAATTATTGGCAAAAAAAAGAGTGAAAGTGATTTTTTTTTTTTAATTCGGAACTGTTGGGGTTGTACTAATGGAAGTCATGTTATACTTTCGATGTGTGTTCCAATTTTGGTTTTGGTTAGTATGTTTTTGTAGTCTAATACTTCTGCAGGGGATTAAGAATTCAAGGTGCGTTTTTGTATGTGTGTGTGTGTGTGTTGTGCGATTGTCTCATTACGATTCAATTTTTAATGTGTCAGAATTGGTATGAATGTGTGAAAGGGTTTGGATGAAAGATTTTGTTGGTTTATGAGAACTTTTGATCAATGTAGTATGTTACAAGTTTTGTTAGTTTGATTTTAGGGGAAGAAATTGATTTTGATTATAGCTTAAATTTTTTTGGATTTTCATGGTTCGGGAATTCATCGTCAGTTAACATATTTCTTATTTTGTACATAGGAATTAATGGTTGGACTGAAAAACAAAATGGAGACGCAAAGATGTATCCTTTTCATAGCACAAAGGTGGGTTTTACCCATTTTTACATATTTTTAGCCTATAAATGTCTATTTCGATTGGGAACTCATTTGCAGCCATCGCAGACTATCAACAACGAGCTGCAAAAGGATTGTGGTGATGGATAATGGACAAGTTGCAGAGGTAGTTCTATAAAATACATGCTATTTTTGCTTATAACTTTTATGTGTGGGACCCGTCAATGGGATATATGAGATTAAATTAAGTAGGGGGTGTTTGTTTAAGCTTATTTGTCCACCTTATGAGCTTATAAGCTTATCCCGATTATAGAGCCACCATTTGTTTGCCCAAACTCGGCTTCCGTTGACCTAACCTATTTCGGGTTCAAACGGTTGAATCCTCTAGGCATGGTATTGTCGTTGATATAGATCATATGTGGATTCGTTATACGAATGATACGAGACTGGAGAATCTGGTATACATTGAACTAAATTCATTTAAGTTGAACCTGTACACATTTCTAGAATACGATGTGCATCGAGTTTTTTCAGGGCCAAGAATACCCGAAACCATTTTGTCCACCGAAACGAGAGGATATAGCCACTATATGCTATGCAAGTGGAACTATTGGGAAGCCAAAGGTCGTCCTTCCATTTTGCATGAGTCTCGCTTCATAAATTTTTAAGTTTGACTCCTTTAATCTGAATTTTCTCAGCAGGGCGCTGTAATTTTTGACAGAAACTTTGTTGCAAACACTAATAAATGTTTTGAATTAATCCCTTCACAATACACAACTTAAAATCAGATTCATGGAAGAATAATAATAATCATACTAAACTAATTTACATAATTCCTCTGTATCGGCATTTCTAATCATTTACTGCTAATTTTTTTGGTTTTCTAAATGGTTCCTTTTTGTGCAGTTTTGACGAAAAATCAATAGTGAAGAGACTGGGGTAAAAGGCTACTGTTTGTGGGGATTACTTAAAACAGAAGCCGATGGATGTCAATGGTTTGCATGCTCCAATCATGGATCCCAGGGTCACAGTGGTCGGCCAAGCTCTCAATGGTATCTTAAACACCTTCAGGGCCATTGTAAGTCATATATATTCATTATAAGCTTATTGAAAATTTGATAAACTCATTTTTGTGTGCTTATGAGCTTATAAAGTTCTTAAGCTCAAGTGAAAAGATCATAATCCGGAAAAAAGTCTTAATTAGGAGTTTATTTAGGTTTTGAAGGGAGATGTTTAGGTACATCTGAAACGGTTTATTGTGTTATGAGAATGAAATAAGCTAAACATTAGACTTAAGAGGGTGTTTGGGATTTTATGCTACTAGGTGGTCTTTGTTTTAGCTTATTTTTGGGCTTATGAGATTGTTTGGCTTGGTTTGGTTGGGTTTGTGTCAGGATGCTTTATTAGTTTATCTTTTACACTAATGATATAAGTTACGCATATGCATAACAAATAGACATGTGACTGGATCAAATGAATATAAGTTACGCCTATGCATAACAAATAGTTTATCTTTTACACTAATGATATAAGCGTCATGTCCTCACTGTTTCTTAGTCACTTTTTCTATTTCTGATGGAATTGGATTTTGTTTCAGGTAAGACGGTGTGATTTGATTCATATTTGGCGTGCATTGCATCAAAATCTGATCACTTAAACAATGGTGGTAAGTACATGTACATCTACTTTATCATTATCATTTACAGATAGTGAATGGTGCAAAAGTTTAATTTGTTTTGTGTTTTTGGTGTTGGAGATTCAATTATATTTATTATTGTGGTTGTTTGTAACAGCAAGTGACCCGCCACCAGCCTATCCTGGATAAGTACCAGCTCAATCATCAAGATTGTCGTCACAACCATTGTGGACATCTCATAAGGTATGATTACATGCTACCTTTCAGCACTACATTTTGACGCTATGTTTTATTTAAGATATCATATATAACCTGAAGGTTGTTATCACAGGTATCCATAAAGGAAAAGGAAAAGGTTGTTGTAGTTTACATGGGAACAAAGGTTCTGTGTTGGCAAGTCCTTCTGTAGCTTCTGATATTGGCAACAATCACAACAATATATCTACCACTATCATAGTTGGTTTGGTATCTTACCACTTCATCAGATCTGTAATCTACTTTGTAGACCGGAGATTTGTTTTACATTAGTCGAACACTATCTACCGGCCATACTTTTTGCTAACTTTTTAATTCTTACCCATTTTACATGTGTATGAGGATTAGTTGTATAAAAACACCCCGCGGCAAAGCGCGGGATTAAGACCTCGTTTACATCATTCCATGCATCATTCATATCTTCCTAAGATCTTTGGAAGATATAGACAATATTTTGTTTAGATCGTTACTCAAGAATCAAGAATCATGAAAGATATGGTGTAGATTTTGGTTAGATTTGATAAAAGATTGTGAAGATTTTTTGTCGGGCACTGGCGGAACCAATCAACTACACGGACGGAACCCTACATTTGGTTTCGTCCCATCCGTGGGTTGCTCAAGCAATTTTTCCTATAAATAGAAAGCCACACATTGATGTTTTCTCATCACTTACAAGCATAAACAATATCATACATTCTCTCATATATATCTAACGCATTCATATTTCATTTTAGTGAACTTCTTTTAGCAAGAAGATCAAAACATTACAAGCTTCAACAAAAACGTTGCAAGGCTTGTTCATTTGTGTTTGTGTGAATTTGTTGTTATTCATACATCATTGTTTGAAACAATCATAAACGTTCTATAGTGATCGGTTAGTAATTTAGTCCTCAAAATACAAAGAGTGAAGAGAGTAGTTGTACCCTTGTAAAAGAACTCGACATTTAGCTTTGTGTTAGAAATCTTGTGTAAGCGACGTGTAAGGTTTTCTCCGCCGGATAAAGGAGCTTGTTGATTAGTGAATGATACTCTCGAGTTGAATACTCGGGGAGTGGAGTAGGACAAGGAAAAAGAGTCCTCGTAGACCGAACCGCCATAAACATCCGTGTTGTGGTTTGATCGTTTCTTTCTTTACTTGCACTTTATTTATCGTTTTATTATTTGCATTAGTTGATCTCACGCATTGTTTTCAAAGCAATTAAATTTTAAACTGTAAAACTATGCAACCCCCTTCTAGTTTTCCACAAGTTTAAATTGATATAGTAAAATTAAAATAATTATTTATTTATAAATTAATATATTTTTCTCTCCTACATCAAATCCTAATCCTAATTCCAATCCAAATTTAAATCCAAATCCAAATCCTAATACTAAACCCATCTACAAACCAAACGGACCCTAAAACACCCAAATAATTGGAAGGGCTTATTATTATTATTATTATTATTATTATTATTATTATTATTATTATTATTATTATTATTATTATTATTATTATTATATTTTTTTTTTATAAAACATCACTTTTANTTGTGTTAGAAATCTTGTGTAAGCGACGTGTAAGGTTTTCTCCGCCGGATAAAGGAGCTTGTTGATTAGTGAATGATACTCTCGAGTTGAATACTCGGGGAGTGGAGTAGGACAAGGAAAAAGAGTCCTCGTAGACCGAACCGCCATAAACATCCGTGTTGTGGTTTGATCGTTTCTTTCTTTACTTGCACTTTATTTATCGTTTTATTATTTGCATTAGTTGATCTCACGCATTGTTTTCAAAGCAATTAAATTTTAAACTGTAAAACTATGCAACCCCCTTCTAGTTTTCCACAAGTTTAAATTGATATAGTAAAATTAAAATAATTATTTATTTATAAATTAATATATTTTTCTCTCCTACATCAAATCCTAATCCTAATTCCAATCCAAATTTAAATCCAAATCCAAATCCTAATACTAAACCCATCTACAAACCAAACGGACCCTAAAACACCCAAATAATTGGAAGGGCTTATTATTATTATTATTATTATTATTATTATTATTATTATTATTATTATTATTATTATTATTATTATTATTATTATATTTTTTTTTTATAAAACATCACTTTTATTATTATTATTATTATTATTATTATTATTATTATTATTATTATTATTATTATTATTATTATTATTATTATTATTATCATTATCATTAGGAGTAGAAAGAGTGGCAAATGTGATTAGCAAAGATTCTTGAATCGATGAGTGTAAACTCTAAGAAGTCAGCAAGTTACATGGTTCCGCAACAACTAAAAAAAGGAAGTTTAAAGTGTACATATATAGTGTATCTACTTTCTTAGAACAAACTAGTTAAAAAATTACTACGAAAAATAAAATTAACTTACATATGGTTCTAAAAAAAAGGTCTAAGGTAGAATGGCTAACAAACACATCCGTAATTTTCACACATCTCAACGATCCAGATCTTCTCCATGTAATTTGCTATGCCCTGATAATAAACATATGCAACCAGACTTCAAAATCCAAAGTAGCAAAGGTTTTGTAACAACTACTAAAATTAAATTAAGTGTTACTCCGTAAAATACTAACCTTGTATCAGATTAGAAATTCAAGGTGGTCAGATTAGGAATACTGAAAAAGGAAAGTCAAAAGAATGACACAAAATGTTTCAAGCCAATTCGACTTTATCCGTTTCTAACCATGTAGAACTTGCCCAATTTCAATAATTAGGAACCCAACAATATTGCTACATTTACCTTTTTGTCTTGTTCGAAGACGAAATAACATTACAATAGAATCGTTACATTGCATGAGCTTTTGTTATACCAAAGTGAAATAACAATAATCTATAATCACATCCAAACACTCGCTTTTCCAATACATGAGGCCCTACAGGCTAAATATATAAATGCATTGAAGTGCAAGCAAACTAACCCATTTGAATTATACAGAGAATAAAAAGAGTGATTTATTTAACATTTTTCTTACTAAAGTATCACAACTAATCCAAAATAAACAATGACAAGGATAATCGAATTCCTTATCATGAAGAATTGAAACGAACTCAAAAAGATGTTCTAAAGTGTTACTAGAAAATTAAGATTTCCAGGTGCAAAAGGTTGATAGCCGGTAACCCAAAACGGTCCACAAATGGCTGCACAGTTCTGGAGCATATTCATTGCCTGATCAACATAGTTAAACGTTATATGAAATCAAAAAAGATCTAGATCCTACAAAAAATAAAATTATACAAATATAAACTCTAAAATAACAAAACATAAAGCAAAAATAACCTGAAACTTAAACCGACAAAATCAACCCAAAGATCAAAATTTGGAACCACGACACCTAAAACGAAAATTGATTTTTTTAACCGAAAGATAAAATTTAAGTTTATGAAAATAAGGTGGAGATGTTTTATATAATTTGCCAGTTACATCAAAATGGAATATTTTAGTTACCTTCAAATTTGTTTCTAAATGTCACCATCTTTGGTTTTATTTCAAAAATTTGATGAGATGAAAATGAAAGAAATTGAAGATAAGAAGATGAATAACCAAAGATGTGAGTGAAAGTTCTCTTTTCATGTTTCCAATAAGTTTGTCTCGAGAATGCATTATTTTGAAATTTGAATAAGGCGCTGAAAGTGAGTTTTGTAAGAATTAATTCAAGTTAAATATAAATATCTTATGACATTATTTATCAAAAGTCAAAGTTTAATTGATATATCAATAGCATGACACCTAAGCAAATTACCAATTTCATGACATTAGCACAAAGTGCTCTTTAACAGATGAGTTATATTCTTGAAGCGTTACTTTAGTTGCGAAAAATGTTTTTGACTAACGCTCGTTAGGAAATCTCATTAAATACCGTGGGAAATAACTATTTTACCCTCGCTTACTACAGATAGGGACTTTTTTTGACCGTGTGAAATGACTATTTTACCTTTGCTAAGGACATTTTTCGCATGAACTTTTTTTGCAGTTTACTACTCCCTTCATTATAAAATTATTGTCCTGTTTTAACTTTTCGGGTCTTTACTTTTCAACTGTGACCTTAAGTATTTTTGTTTGTATTACATAATACTTGATACAAAATATATGAGCGGATTGAGTTTTAAACGTATTTTTATTTGGTATAATTTTTATAAAAAGTTGTATAACACAAAAAAAATATTTATAGTTAAAGTTGATTATTGTTAATATTATTAACACGGACAATAATTTTGAGAGAGGGAAAAAGGGAATATTCATTTTCTTTTTCCTTCCCATCACCACCGCCCTCTACCACCACCAGGTCCACCACCACCACCCATAAATCGTGACACGATTTAACAATCCATCAAAGATACATTTGTTGACTTTTTGTTAGTCTTTCACTCTCTCTCTCTCAAAACCCTTATTCACTCTTCTCTTAAAACCCCAAAAATTGTTCACTAATCTTTACTCCAATTCCTTAAAACCCTTTTCAATTAAGCAAAAACCCATCTCAAAAATCTAAAAAAATGTCAGATTCACGACCAAAAATATGCAACCGGAACGATGGCCGGAAGTGGCGGTGTGGCTGGCCGGCGTTTGAAGGCAGGACTCTTTGTGAGAAACATTATCTTCAAGGTAAACTTAGGCAACATAAAGAGCCTGTTCCTGATGATCTAAAGTTTGAAAGACAAGTATATCGAAAAAATCATGAAAACGAGTCAGGTGTTTCAAAGAAAGGGAAAAGGAAGGTTTTAGATGATTCTGAAGATGACCCAGTTGAAATTACCCTTGAGTCTTTGCGAGTCAAGTCGAAAAAGTCGAAAAAGTATGGGAGATTGGAGATTTCGCAGACTTCGCCTTCTACGCCGCCCATTCCTATTAATTATGTTAAAGTTGGTGCTCCTGCTCCGAGCTCTGCGCCTACTAGGTTTTTAAGGTCGAAGAATATCGATCGGGTTCCCGGTGCTACAATGCAGGTTGTTAAAGTTGGTGCTCCTGCTCTGAGCTCTGCGTCTACTAGGTTTTTAAGGTCAAAGAATATCGATCGGGTTCCCGTTGCTACAATGCAGGTTGTTTTTTGTAACTTAATTAGTACACTTTTTATTACGGCAACTTAGTTAGTCTTATTTTTACGTTTGTTTGATTTTGCTACAATGCAGGCTTGTTTCACTGATATATATGTGTAGTACTGTGTAGTCCACGTTTGTTTAGGATGTTTAGTACAATTCCATATGAACTGATATACTGTAATTTGTTGAATTTGATTAATAGATTTAGTTGGTTATGATGACGACGATAAGTGAATAAAAAAGGACATATGAAGCTTGCTAAAATATGGAAAGAGTAAAATCTGAGTTATGGTAACTATACATGTTCATGCGTTTTAATAATAGGTATTTGACAAAGTCTCGACAAGTGTTTGATATTATGCCCAAGAGATAAGACTATTTTTCTTTTATTGGTTTTGAATTGTGCTTATTGAATTTAAGTGACAAGGTTTTTTTCTGTTACAAAAGTGGTTTGCCATCATGAGTCACATCTGTTTTGTGTTTTTAATAATAAGCTTCAACAAAAAAAGTTCTTGAATCATTTTTATGAAACTGCAATTAAATCGTTTTTGCTAAAAACAAGAATGTTGATGTATTATCATTATTGCCATGCTTATATCTTTTCTTCTTATTCAGTCAACAAAGTAATATGTGGCATTCAAGAAAAGCAAGTTTTTAGCTCATCATATCTGATGCATAGTCATTTACTTATTGATATGATCACTTATCTTAATAAGCTTTGTGAAATATTTCGTAAAATGGGCATCATATTTTGTGCTTAATGTATAATGGATTTGCAGGAAATATTTTGCAACTCTTAACCTGCTACTATATTTTGTTAGTTATAACCATGTTAGATTTAATTTGCATATTGCGTAAAATGGGTATCATATTTTGTGCTTAATGTATAATGGATTTGCAGGAAATAGTTAATGTTGTTTCAAAGTTGGTAAATAATAAACCGGACAAGAATGATGGTGTGATCGAAAAAACAGTCGACGCCCTTCAAGCAATACCTGACATAGATGACGATCTTTTGTTGGACGGCTGTGATATTCTTGAAGATGAAAAGAAAGCCAAGACTTTTTTGGCATTGGACCCTTCATATAGGAAAAAGTGGTTGCTGAGAAAGCTTGGACGCACCATTTAATGTTGTTTTTAGTGTTCTAACTCGTGGTTAAAAGCTTTGGATCAGATTATTGTTTAGGTGAAATCAATGGATTTCTTTTTTTTCTCTCTTTTAATCTCCGCCTTTGTAATTAGCCTTTGTGCTCCATGAGCTTAATTTTATGCTTTTTAGTGACTATTTTCCTTTTAATCTCTGTTCATGATTACCTGTTTTGCTTGATTTTGCGTTTGATCATCAAGAAAATTTTCAGATTAAAGAATTGGAACACTTCAAAACCTTTGCTTGGTGTAGTGTATTAAGGGTGAGGGTTCAGTTGCTGCTGTAATAAGGGGTTACCCTAAATTTGCATATGAACTCTTTTCGGCTTATATTGTGATGGGACGAGATCTCAGTTTAAGTTGTTTATCATATTTCTATTAGTTAGGGACGTGTTAGGTTTCCTTTCCGGTGTGAGCAACGTTTTTCAGTTGCAGTTGAGCTCTCTTAAACATCGTTGCTTAGACATCTCTTGTGCTAAGCTGGTCATATTTGTTAAACTTTTGCTAGGTTGTTCATTAGTTATGGGCTTATGGCATATTGCTTATGTAAACTTACACCAACCTTGGATTTTTGAAGGTTTCAGGTTCCTTCAATATTTTGATCCACGAAGTGATGGTGGATATATGCTGGAACGGTGAGGAATCTCTTGATCTACATCAATTTTTTTTTTTTTTTCAAATTGTTTTTAACAGATGATCAACCTTTTGATTTTGATATGGATGATCAGTTTTCAGCTTTGGATTGAGGATGCGATTTTAGAATGTGAATAATTCAGGAGAAATAGAAGCAGGCTAAAAAAATCAATAACCTTCACAATATTACGAGTTCTAAAAGAAGAATTTGTGATCTGACATCTTTTCTTCTAAACGACCAAATAGAAATATCTCTGTTTCATGAAGCTGGGGAAAAGATTAGAGCAATTGTGGATATATGGAATTTAAAAAATGTTTTGACCATGTAAAAGAACACATTATGGATTTGTATTAGCGTCTCAATAGAATATATGATCTTTGTATAAAATTAGAGTACATCTGACAGTATCAATGTATGTCAAATTGAAGTGTGCTGTATTGAACTTTGCTTTGTGTCTATTCAATTTCTTTTTCTTATATATTACATTCCAGTTTATTTATTTTGTTTTTCATTTTGGTACAGTTTTTTTTGTTTTTGTTTTTTTTTTTTTTTTTTTTTTTTTTTTTTTTTTTTTTTTTTTTTTTTTTTTTTTTTTTTTTTTTTTTTTTTTTTTTTTTTTTTTTTTTTTTTTTTTTTTTTTTTTTTTTTTTTTTTTTTTTTTTTTTTTTTTTTTTTTTTTTTTTTTTTTTTTTTTTTTTTTTAAACTTTTTATAAACACAGATGATCTCTATTCAGGCTACTACTTAAAGAAAGTCGATTCATTTTGGCTATGATGTAGTCGAGCCATTTTGGCTATGATATACGCGGCCTAACTGGTATTCTTATGGTCGTTCCCGGACTTTTGACCAGCCATTCCAATGAGGTTTGAACTTGGTTCTCTTCCAATACCTTCACGCCATTTTAAGATGGTTTCTTTTTAAACTTTTTATGTTAAATCGTATTGATGTATTCCATGTGCATAAATATAAGCATTCTTGATTTATTTTTTCTCAGCTACCTTTGAATTGGACTAAAGATCTCGAAGAAAATGCAAAAGAAATAGTTTGCAGCTAAAGTTTTACAAAATTTAGCGACTTTGATTCTTCATATTGTGCAATATGTGATGGAAATGACAAAAACGAAGGTGAAAATGAGGATTTGTATTTCTGAATTAAGCAAGATCTCGGGGACAAAAATCTTGAACATTTCACAAGACATTGGGTGAAAGGTCAACCTTTGATTATCTGAGATGCGATCAAGAGTGAATCAGAGTTGAATTGGGACCCGATTTTCATTATCGGAATGTATCTTGAAAGAAGTGTAAAATCCCGTAAAGAAAAAGCAGGGAAAGTGAAAACTTGTTCGGATTGGTTTGAGGTTGAAGTGGGTAGGCAGCAGATTTTCACGGGTGGGAAAACACATGCAAACGTGTGCCATGAAAAGTTGAATTCAAAGTTTGGTTGCTTACTAATAATAACACAATGAGCCTAAACATACCACAACTCACTAACACATATCACAAGTTGCGCTCGAGTTTAAAAAAAAAAACTCAAAACTAGCTGAGCCCGAGCTCGAGCTCGTGAGTACTAAACAAGCTGAGATCGAGCTCGATGTGTACATAAACCATTTCCTAGTTTTGTTTTCAACACTTATTTTATCTCCTATTGTTGTGTTAACAAAAATAAGCATCCAAACTTGGTTTTGGGCTGATACATTTACTAATGGACTACACTATTTTTCTTACTAAACCTTAATAACCCGACTCGTTAAACCCAAGGGTGAAACTTATAGAAACGAAAAAGTAAAGGGCGTTATTTTAAAAACAAAAAACTGAAAACGCTGCAGTCTCTTCTCCTCTCACAGCCGCCTTTACTTCCGGTACCATCTCCGTCTTTTTTCTTTCACTGTTTGCGTATATATAGATATCGTCTCCAGCTTTAATTGATTCTAACTATAGAAAGCTGTCTTTTTAAAAAACATTTTAGATAGTAAATTATGATTTTTTTTTTTTTTTTTTTTTTTTTTTTTTTTTTTTTTTTTTTTTATTTTATATGCCAACATATTTATAAAGGAGTATTTAATTACAGTATTATTTAATTTATTGTTTTGTTAGTTACACAAAATGAACAAGTGCACTTTTGTAGTTAGAGTGGAATCAGTGGAAAGTTAATGATTTAATTGTATAAAAGTTTGATTATGAAGGTACTAGGTTTGTGGTATTTTGTATTATATTGTAAGCTGGGATGAAGGAACTATCGCTATATTCATGTTATCAAGGTTTTTGTTATTAAAATAAACCAGTTTAAGGTGTGTTATGTTACTGCATATTATGCACAGATAATTTGTGAATATGAAGTTAATCAAGAAGGGATTCTAAGTTCTTTAATTATTTGATCAATTGTGTATTATTGCATTTTATTTCTAAGAATATAGGCCTGCTTACTTGGGTCTGCGAGAAGAAATGTGTTGTAGTATAATATCTGGTTATACTTATGGAGTCTTGCATCTTTGACCTTATTGCAGCTATATCATGTTGCGTATTAAAACCCCTAAATCATTGAGAGCCAAGAGAGAGCTCGATAAACGTGCACCAAAATTGGTAATATTCCAAAATTTTGTCATTTGTTATATGAATCAGATAGTTTGTTAATTTGTATGAAAGCAAACGCCTAATTGTGTGTATTATGCAGGTGGAATTTGGAAAAAAGACCCTTCTATTGCATGGGACAAAAACTAGCAATGTTTTGAATGCTGTGTTGACTGAAATCTATCATCTTAAGAAGGATAATTCTGTTAAATATAGCCGGAGGAACGATAACATCAGACCTTTTGAGAGTGGGGGTGAAACTTCACTAGAGTTTTACTCACTCAAAACGGATTGCAGTCTGTTTGTGGTAAGCTAAATACTTATGGTGACAAACTGTATGTGTCGGGTGAGTCTGGTTAGAGGTCAAAACTAGTGGGGTTAAAATCGGTCTTTAATAGGCTCGGTTTGACTCAAAATAGTGTTGTAAAAAATGATAATAGATAATAATTAGTATGATTACAAACTTTATAATATTCCAATAGTATCTTATATTTTAATAAAAATGCTTTAGGAGGTTTTATGCATTGAACTACACTTTGGGCGTCTTTTGACCCGTTTAAATTATTTGACATGTTTCTTTGAAGAATATTTGATTTCACTTTTTGATTCGTTAGATATTAACATAGCCTAAATCTGACCTTTTCATAAGTACGGGTCAGAAGCCATCTCTACTAAGTACATGTAATTGTCAATATGAAGTTTATAGCTAGTCTATTGAGCACAAGTTAGTATCTTGCCAACCCAATTTAAACATTTGTAAACCTTGCAGTTTGGTTCACACTCAAAGAAGCGGCCTGACAACCTGGTTATTGGACGGACATATGATCATCACATATATGACCTCGTGGAGGTCGGAGTTGAAAATTTCAAAAGCATGGCATCATTTTCATACGATAAGAAAGTAGCTCCTTTAATTGGATCGAAACCGTTTTTTGCTTTCATTGGAGAAGGATTTGAGAATGTTGAAGAGCTAAAACATCTCAAGGAGGTTTTACTCGATTTGTTCAGAGGACAGGTGTGTATTAGTTGCTCCCCTTTTTTATGATTGCTTTCTTTTCTTATGCATAAAGTACTGTAACGATTAATTGGTTATGTATCATATTGTTACAGGTTGTGAAAAGTTTAAATCTTGCTGGGTTAGATCGTGTATATGTTGTTACAGCTTTGTCTTCAAAGAAAGTATTTTTCACACACTGTGCTTTGAGGCTTAAAAAATCTGGCACCGTAGTACCAAGGATGGAGTTGGTAGAGGTAGGCCCATCGATGGATTTGGTAGTAAGAAGACATCGTCTTCCTGATGAAAGCTTAAGGAAAGAAGCTATGAAAATTGCTCCCGAGTTGACTAAAAAGAAGGTTAGTGGATACTCTGTATTTTGTATATTCACACATGCCTTCAGAAAATGAAATTAAATGGTATTCTTTCAAAGTTGCAACTTTTGTGATTTCTCACATACATTGCGACAATTTTATTTTGTTACTGTTAAGAATAACTTGATGACATTGCTGCTAGTGTTTACGATTTTGTATTCCCCCTTGTTAAATGATATCAAAATGAAATGAAATGAGTATTTTCTTTCAAGAATGGAGAAATTAGTCACAGTTTTGTGGTACTTCTATCACTACTGTCAAATGCTTTTGCCCTGCAACTCATACTGATGTTTTTCTTATTTCTCGTATTTTCAGGAGAAGAATGTCAGCAAAGACGCAATTGAGGGTAAAATTGGGAAGATTTATGTTCCAGATCAACAGGTTAGTGAGCTTAGCTACTACTTTAAGATATTGTCTCGTTATCCTCTGTCATATGGTTGATTCTGCCTAAAATGATCACAGTGTGAGATCACTTTTTTCTGTTTCTAAATGCTAGTCATGTACTCACGTATGGTATTGAAAAGAGCAAATCCATGAATAGCATCGATGTTACCAGAAAACGAAGTATTTTGTTCCTTAAGAACAATCTATGTAATAATTATGAGTAGTTTTTAAACATAAGAGTTTGATGGTCAAAAATTATCCTGGTAAAGTGTGTTTGGGTAAATGAGGTTTGCTTGGAGTAAGCATCAAACGAGAGTCATTCTTTGTTTTGTGTGGTGAATGAACAATTCGAATGCCATTAAATGTCCAGTTTACCACGTGTTCACTAAATAAAAGTTATTGTTTGTTTTGCAGGTTGGAAATGCTTCTTTGCCTTTTAAGCCAAAGGGAGTGAAAAGGGAGCGTCGTGAAGCTAAGGAAGCTAAGGCCAATGGTGAAGGAAACAAACATGCAGAAAAGAAGCAAAAGCAAGAGGATGATGCTTCTGCTTGATACTGTTTTTAGAGCTAAATCTTTTTATCTTATTGTGTTTTCTTGTTCTTTTTGTGTGGTGGGGATGGTTATTTTTATTATTATTATTATTATTATTATTATTATTATTATTATTATTATTATTATTATTATTATTATTATTATTATTATTATTATTATTATTATTATTATTATTATTATTATTATTATTATTATTATTATTATTATTATTATTATTATTATTATTATTATTATTATTATTATTATTATTATTATTATTATTATTATTATTATTATTATTATTATTATTATTATTATTATTATTATTATTATTATTATTATTATTATTATTATTATTATTATTATTATTATTATTATTATTATTATTATTATTATTATTATTATTATTATTATTATTATTATTATTATTATTATTATTATTTTTATTTTTATTATTATTATTATTATTTAGGCGTCAATTTTGGTAACATGAGATGGCAAATACTCGCTCTAATTAAATGTTTTACTTTTTGCAAAATGAAAAGCGAGATTTACAATAAAAATGTGCAACTAAAAATGTACAATGACTTGCACTTTTTGTGATATAGATGAAATTCTCCCTATTATTAATCGGAATTAATACAGATTGATAAGTTCTTAAACCATGCTGGAAATCAAAATGAGCTATGCAACTGTGTTGTGTTTGTGATGTTTTTCTTTCTGGGGAGGTAAACAAAAGTCTGATAATTGCAGAGAATCATGTGGGCTGTGCGCAATTACATTTCCTATCAAGCATCCACCTCTGTAATAGTTCAATTACGTTTTCCTATCGAGCATCCACCTCTGTAATAGTTAAATTGTTGATTGAACCTTCTGGGCCAGTGCTTGAAGAGAAGTCAGCTATAAGTAGTTGATTTTCCATGAAAAATGCTGGTTGCTTAGGTTGTGGCAATGCACCTTCACCACTCAGCATTTGAATTACAGATGGCATATTCGGCCTGTCTACTGCATTATGCTGAACACATAACAACCCCACTTGGATGGATCTTAAAACTTCAGGTGGATTGCAGGATTCAGCTAAACTCGCATCAATCAGTTCCATTAACCTGCCTTCATTGTATAAATTCCAGGTCTGGATATATACAATACATAATTTAGGCACTAGCTTGAGTTATTAAGTGTTCCCTAATAGAAGGAATAGTTGTTTTTGCTAGGGAACTTACATATCCGATGAGATTATTTTCGCTCTCAGCTTGAATGAATCCCCTATTTCTCTTCCCGCTCACAATCTCCAGCACTATGACGCCAAAGCTAAATACATCCGACTTTATTGAGTAAACACCATCTAATGCATACTCTGGGGACATGTAACCACTGCTCGCAGCAAGATGCTTATAAGAAACAACAAATAAAGATAAATAGAACAAATAAAATATGTTACCATCACTTACTATGTGCCAACGACTCTTTCTGTATTTGCTTGGGTCTCGTTTCCTCCAAAACTCCTAGCTATGCCAAAGTCTGATATCTTTGGGTTCATATTCAGATCAAGTAGAATGTTGCTAGCTTTAAGATCTCTATGAATTATTCGTAATCGGGAATCTTGATGCAGGTAAACAAGTCCTCTAGAAATTCCATTAATAATGTTGAAACGCTTTGCCCAATTAAGAAACATGCCTCGTGTTATATCTGTCAAAGGAGGGTTTAGTTATTCGAATGACTAGGGTAGCTTTAATTAACTTCATACCAATACTTGCAGACTGTAATCGATATATTATGATTCTTACCAAAAATAAAGGAATCCAAGCTTCCATTTGGCATGTACTCATAGATCAGGAGCTTCTCGTCTCCTTGTATGCAACAGCCGAGGAGCTTCACAAGATTTCGATGCTGGAGTTTTGAAATGCAGATGACTTCATTCTTAAACTCATCAATTCCTTGGCTGGAAGATTTAGAGAGACGCTTTACTGCAATCTCTAGCCCTTCTTCTAGCGCACCCTGATGATTCATTTTCTTAGTATACAAATACAAGATATTGTTATCATATAGTAGTTATTAGTTACCTTATAAACCGGTCCAAATCCACCCCTTCCAAGTATATTGTTGGGTGAGAAATTGGAAGTAGCTGTAGCTATTCTATAGAAACTGAACAATGGTAGTTCAATGGCTTCGTCCTGGTTTCTGGAGTCATGCAACAATCCCCCTATGCATTCAAAATAAAGCAGACTTTAAACCTAGTAAATAGTTTAAAAAATGCATCTATTCACAGTACATGTCGCTCATATCTTTTTTTCGTCCAATTTATTGGTAAACTTGCACATTTTTCTTACCTCCCTCCATCTGTCGCACATGATTTCTTCTTTTATGCGCAAACCACAGCCATGTAGAGATTAAGCTTATGAGAACTACCCCCGGAATGATTACAAGTAAAATCATTTTTAAGTTAACTCCTCTCTTCTTTTTGTAAGTTGACCGAGCAATTGTAGTTTCATTTTTATCTAATTCTGAGGAAGCCATTCTTATAAATATATCCCTACCAACAACCTTGCCTTCAGAATAGACTTGGATGTCTTTAAGTTCCTCAAACCAAAGCACGCATGCCCTTTCTTGGAACACGGTGTCTGGATTTGCATAAGCCATACAACTACAATTGTTCAAGCATTTTATTTCACATTCATCCAAAGTCAAGTTCATGTCGAACCATGTATTCTCTGTATCAGGTAATTTTACGTTAGAGTATTTGATAAACCCTTCTGACCCATTTTTGCATTCCAACGGTCTTCGCCTAACACAACCACCTGACCAGTTACCCATTTCCCAAGCTTTTTGGTTCCTGGGCATGAATCTTTTCACATCCAAGCAAGTACAAGACAGTTGGAGCAAATTAACACTGCAGCTTCCATAATAACTACAGATGTTGTAACTATCACACGTATCTATTGGCCTACTCAAGGTAAGATGCCACCTTTTACCTTCTTCTACCAACGCCCAACCTTCTACTGCCCCTGAAGAATTCAAGGTGATTCTCCCTAGGACAGAACTGTTTTCAACATTATAACTAAATGATTTCTCCTTTGCAGTAATAACTACTACTGTGGAGTAGCTACTAGCCCGTTCATTCCTCCATGGTGCTCCCAGGATTTTGACCATTGAACCTTGTTTAAGTTTGCTTTGAGGATAACCACTTTCCTCAGGCTCCAATGTATATTCACCTGGCGCTGGATCTTGACTACTTTTCCACGATGATAGTTTCCATTCAATGCCCCTTGAGTAATCTTTCCCTAACTTCATGCCAGGTAAAAGTGTGTCCGTTGGATAATCAAAACTCTGCCAGATAACTGTCTCGTGTTGGTCCAACAAGACTAAATTTCCGATGTCATGAAGCTTTGCTCTTGAATTCTGTGATGTCATCGTTGTATTAGATGACCAAATCATGCTCATATTGCTGAACAGAACAAGTATTCCAGGATTAGTAATTTTTAAAACATTTGATGATGCACTTGGGAGCGCATGTTCTCTATTTGCAACCCAAACCAATGTTGAAACAGATATATTCTTGTACCGTATACCAAGATATCTGTCCTCAGAGCTACCTGGCTTGAAAAATCCTAGTTCAAAAATTCCGCTCTCTGAGACTAACGTATCTCCATCTGTCAAGAACTGTGAACCTGAAATGGTATTGAGTTCAGCAGCATATATTTTGTGAAAATGGAGTAAAAACATCAGAAGAACAACTATGGTTTGTCCCTCCATAGAAATAATGTATGCTATTTAGTTTTTTTTTTTTTTTTTTTTTTTTTTTTTTTTTTTGGAAACTGCAAGTCAGCAAGTGATACCTAAATCATGATAAAACAAATGGGTTAACCATGAAAGCATGAGGTTAAAAGTTGCGAAAGTATCTACATCACTATAACGTTCTTCATACGCTCAGGAATATTTAGTGATTTTTGGCTTGATTCATAGTTGGATTTCCACATTTTCAATCTGGACCATTTAAATTGGTGATTTTGTTTTATACAATTGATAATATCTAATTTGACATTGTCTGTGTAATAATTCAATCCATATCACGTGGTATTTCTATTTCTAATCTTAGCATTTGTTAGAAAATATTACTGTTTATTGTATAGTAGCATTTTGGTTCTACTCTGAAATTTTTAATATTAAAAAACATAATAAATTTTCCAAAATAAGTATATAGTAGTTATGATAGAAAAACCATATGTGGTAACTCAATGGCCATGGTCTCTTCAAATAACTTGAGCCGCCCGAGCTCAAATTTTGGAGATACCACTTTTTTTTTTTTTTTTTTTTTTTTTTTTTTTTTTTTTTTCAATAAATAAACTTCCTCTTCAACTGTACTCTAAAAGTTTCTTAAATTTACAAAATATGGCTCATATAGTCATATGTGTTTGTTTCACGGAGAATTGATTTTTGTATGTTTGAAATAAAAAAGTTATGGTGGCGTTTAGTTGGAAAACATTTTCTTTCATTTCCTATTTCTTGTTTTGTAGGAAAAGGGAGGGGAGTTTTATTTCCACAAAATAATAGAAAATTTAGAAAACGCGTTTAGTTTGAGAAACATGTGTTTGTGTTTTCCATTTTGCAAACTAGAAAACATGTGTTTGTCGTCAGTTTTTTTACATTTTCGTTCTTTTTTAACGTTTTCGTCTGATTTTTTAAGTTTTCATCTGTTTTTTTACGTTTTCGTCTATTTTTTTACATTTTCGTCCGTTTTTTACGTTTTCGTAAGTTTTTTACGTTTTCGTCAGCTTTTATACGATTTTGTCCGTTTTTTTTACTTTTTCATTAGTTTTTTAACGTTTTCGTCTGTTGATGCAAATAATGTCTAAAAACGTTATTCTCATCTTTCGATATCTCTATCTTTTGATGATAACAAAATGTGAAAACATCTTACGTCAAAATTAACGTAAACAAGTTTTTAGTCGATATATCATATTTCTACGTTAATCACTCTAGGTATGAACAAACAAATTTACAACTTGACAAATGATCAAAGAAGTGAATTTGTGTTTTGAACTTCACATTTTTAGTTTGACAAAACTTTCTTTTCAAAAATACATTTTACAAATTATTTTTGAAATATAAAGAAATGTTTTATTTGGGAAATTCATTTCAAAAA
This sequence comes from Artemisia annua, assembly GCA_014162995.1. Classification (NCBI taxonomy): domain Eukaryota; kingdom Viridiplantae; phylum Streptophyta; class Magnoliopsida; order Asterales; family Asteraceae; genus Artemisia; species Artemisia annua. The sequence continues at coordinate 165,238 of LBNU01031688.1, read as the reverse complement.
TGTTTTATTTTTGTATCTCTACTACTTATAAAACTTATAAAGCATGCATAATTTTCTCTTAAGCTTAAAGTTTGTAATGTGTATTGTGTAATACCTTTAGTACTCTTTAGAAATCAAGTTTAGATTACAACTTTTTATGATCAATATGTCAACTATCTGTGTTTTTCCAATTGTGTTTTGTCGATTTAGTAATGTGTAAGGTGAAACGTCCAGACTTTTTTTTTTTTTTTTTTTTTTTTTTTTTTTTTTTTTTTTTTTTTTTTTGATACGCTGTATAGGATCTGCCTTATATGCTGTATCGACCTGTACTTACGCAAAACTTTTAAAACTAAAATTTGTACCGAAACATTTCAGATGTCACATAAAATACGAAAGCACTTTCCATTAACATAATTATAAAGTTTTAGGATGTTAACAAGCTGAATAGCAAAGATATTGGGAAGTGCTCATATCATAATAAATAATTACACGGCTAGAAATACGTGAGCCTATGAAGTCAGACTCATACGGTATTACCTTTTATAGCTTAATTAATATATTTAGTGTAATTATATTAACGGAAAAAGCCACAAACGGAAAAAGCCACAAATGACTAATGTACTTTTTAATTTGTACTAATGTCACTAGCTTACTTTGAAAAGGTCCGATACCACTAGCTTACTATCAAATTCTTAACAATATGACTAATTAGACTGTTAGCCCTCAATACATAAACAATTGCACTGTTGGTCCTCAATACATAACCCCAGTTAGTCCCAATACATAAACGATCGGTCCTTAATACATAATACTAGTTATTCCCATATTCACTGCAAATTTGTGAATATGAAGTTAATCAAGAAGGGATTCTAAGTTCTTTAATTATTTGAAAAGTTGTGTATCATTGCATTTTGTTTCTTTTAAAAAGAGCTGTATAGGCCTTCTTACTTTGGTCTGCTAGAAAATGTGTTGTATAATATCTGGTTATACTTACAGAGTCTTGCATTTTTGACTTTATTGCAGCTATATCATGTTGCGTGATGAGGCGAAAAGTGTTACGCTTTTAGGGGTCATTTAAGCCCTAATCCGTAATTATTTGATCAAATATTGCCTTAAATCGTTCCTTTTGTCATTTTAGGTACTTTGGAGAGGAATTCTGGAAAAGGAAGCATTTTGGACGTTTTTGAAGCATAAAAGTGAAGAAAACGACAAAGTCTCAAATTATGCTGAAAACAGTACCTGACGGCGTCACATTCTATCGTGTGACGGCGTCACGCTTTGACAACATGAAGGATGATTTTTACACTAGACGCCCCAGAGAAATTAACACGTGATGGCGTCACGTATTGGAAGATGTAGGCCGTCACGTTTTGTCACAAAGGGAGACGGCCCAGAAAAAATTACAAGGGAACGGTCTCAGAAGTGGATCTGAGCAATCCGAATAGTGTTTTGTCGGCGAGATGACGGCGTCAGACCCTATAAGCTGAAGCCGTCACAATGTAAAATCTATATATAGTTTTCTAATTTTCATTCATTAGTGTGCAACTTTTGGGAACAAAACCCTAGCTCGTGTTTCTACTGCAATTTCAAGGGTTTTCCACCCTTGAACCTTGGATGCTTAATTGAAGATAAGTCTCTTCCAAATCACTCAATATGTCTATGTATTGTGTGATTATATCTTATGCTTGTCTTTCAATTAACATGCTAGGCTAGGTATTTATTGTGTTTGCTTAGATCTAATGAAACCTAGCTATTGATTATATGTTGTTGGTTTGCTTGTGATTATTGTGGGTGGGTGAAGTCGATGTTAGGCTTAAGAAAACTGGCTAACCTCCTATATGGTAAATTGCTTGAACGTCTTAAGAAACATGAATCGGATGTGTACTACGATTATATGGTTGTATTTAATGCATGAGCGAATTCTAATGATCCCATGTTAGGAGCTTTTAGTCGGCTCGACATAGGAGTGAAGTAGGAGCTTATAGAGTTAGGGAAGATCGTACACGGCCCTACGAATGGTTTAAAGGAATACAACCCGTCATCCACGTAATTACAACAAACCAACTAACATATAAAAGATAGCTAGGGAGTAAGGAAATCTAAGTAAACACATATTTCTCCCATATAAGTTTCACAACCACTTTAATTTTCTTGTTATTTTATTTTATTTGCATAAGTAGTTAATTGGGTTAGTTGACTAGCAACTAATTCCGCCCACTCCTCTATAACCCGAGATTTTTACTTGCTTTCTAAATAATATAAAAATACAAAAAGAATCATCCCTCAACCCTTAGACCTAATTAGAGTAGCTTTTCAAGCCTAACGAACACTATTCCCTGAGAGAACGATCAATCCCCCGGTACTTGCCACTTCACTATACTACATCGGTCAGATACACTGCCTGATGGGGATTGCAAGCTTCTCAAGATCCCTTGAGAGGTAAAACCCTAGTGCGTGGTCGCAATCCCGCGCATCAAAGTTTTTGGCGCCGCTGCCGGGGAATAGTTATTGTTTAGGTTGAAAATTTTATTTTTACTTAGGTCTACTCATTAGATTCCTTTCTAGTGAGATTTTTATTTTATTTTTCTAGGTTTTCTTTAGTCTATCTTTTTCTTCGTGTTTTTGTTCGTAGCCATTACCATCCGACATCATGGAAGGTGGTAATATCCTCGACCCCAACAACCACCACAACCAAACCCACCTCCTAGAGCCCGCACTTTAGGAGAATACTCCCGTCCTAGCCACCAAGGCTATCGAAACACCATTGAGCTCACCCAAGGATCCAATGTGTCTCCCTTGCGATCCGACACCATCCGGTTGGTGTAAAGCGGATGTGCATTCCATGGACTTCGTTTCGAAGATCCAAATCAACATCTCAAGGACTTTCTTAAAATCGTGGACTCCATAGACCTTAATGTTGAAACTCGAGAGACTACCCGATTACGTCTCTTCCAATTCTCTCTGCGAGACCAAGCTAGTCAGTGGCTAGAACGTCTACCCGCAGGATCCATCACCTCTTGGGATAATCTCACCACTCGCTTCCTTGCTCAATTTTTCCCACCGGGAAGAACCACAAAGCTAAGGAATGACATCTTGGCGTTCCGACAATGTCAAGGCGAAACCCTCTACGAGGCATGGAATCGATTCAAGGACTTACTCCAAAAAGTCCCTCATCATTGCATAGACCTTTGGCTCCAAGTCCAAATTTTCTATGACCATATCAATATCCCCACGAGGCAAACCATTGACCAAGCGGCCGGTGGCAAGCTACGTGATCTAAGTGCGGAACAATTATGGGAACTCCTAGAAGATCTTGCTCTCTATGACAACGAAAGTTGGAATGATCCCCATGATTTGAATAAAACGGTCAAGGCAATATCTTTGCCTTCGAATAATTCAAGCACTTCCGACCGTAGGATCATGGAACTTGAGGACCAAGTCAAGTATCTAATGAAATCCTACGAAGCTCCTAAACCTTCAAGCCAAGTGAACCAAATCACTTCTTCATGTGAGTATTGTAGTGGTCCCCACGATAGGGGTGAGCAAACGGACCGGATGGACCGGACCGACCGACAAAACCGACTGGACCGGACCGGACCGGACCGGACCGACAACATTCGGTCCGGTCCTCGGTCTAGGCTTTTTGGTTAATTCGGTCTTTGGTCCGGTCGGTCCGGTCCGGACCGACCAAAAAACCGAAAAAACTTGCCAAAGTTTGCCTATTTGGACCGGACCGACCGAAGAACGGACCGGACCGGACCGAACCGGACCGGACCGACCACATTCGGTCCCAGTTTTTACCTTAATTCGGTCTTCGGTCTTGTCAGTCCGGTCCGGTCCCAGACCGATGCTCACCCTTACCCCACGACATTCGAGATTGCATGGAACTCCCCGAACAAGCTTTTGCGGACTACGCATCCTCGCGTACCGACGGAGCGGGAGAGAAGTGGTACACTTTCAAACCCGAGCCAAACCCTTATGGTGATTCCTACAACCCCTCTTGGAAAAATCACCCAAACTTTAGATGGAAACAAAACCAAAACACGCCCCAAAACAATTCTTCAAATCCACCTAATCGTTTCCAATCCAACGGTTCATCCTCAAACCGTACTTTCAACAACAATCCTTCCAATAACTATGGTAGTACCAATAATTTTGAAGGATTGATGTCTAAATTTATGGCCTCTCAAGACGCTCGTATATCCAAGTTTGAATCCGATTTCAAACAAAAGCAAAGTGAGATGACCAATAAGATCGACACCTTGTTGAAAGTTCTCAATGACCGAGAGATGGGAGCCCTCCCAAGCGACACGGTCAAGAACCCGAAACTAAACGTTAACTCCATTTCTTCAGTTTCGCCTCCTAGTTCTTGCCCGCAATACTATTCGGTCAATTCCATGAGCACGTGTTTCAAACAAACCCAAGTCCCTCAAAAAGACCATGAGAATAGGATATCCAACACTAAATCGGTCAATAACATAGTTGAAACACCACCCATTCAAAACCTTGACGAAGAATTCGAGGAACTCCGCCTCGAACGTCCGGTTATCGATGTTTTGGCACGAGCTCCGTACTATAATGACCTCTTAGAAAAATATGAGAAGAAGCTCAAGTTAGGCGACAAGGGGACCGCCTTCGTTCGAAACAAATTACCTCAGAAATTAGACGACCCGGGCTTATTTGTCCTACCGTGCAAGATCGGTAATTCGGATGCTTATNATCCAACACTAAATCGGTCAATAACATAGTTGAAACACCACCCATTCAAAACCTTGACGAAGAATTCGAGGAACTCCGCCTCGAACGTCCGGTTATCGATGTTTTGGCACGAGCTCCGTACTATAATGACCTCTTAGAAAAATATGAGAAGAAGCTCAAGTTAGGCGACAAGGGGACCGCCTTCGTTCGAAACAAATTACCTCAGAAATTAGACGACCCGGGCTTATTTGTCCTACCGTGCAAGATCGGTAATTCGGATGCTTATGACACATTAGCCGATCTTGGATCAAGCCTTAACTTACTTCCACTACCTCTCTACACCACCCTCAAATTAGGGAAGCTAGAAGAAACTGAGGTAATAATAGGTTTAGCGAATGGAAGTGTAGCATACCCGGTAGGAGTAGTAAAGGACGTGGTAGTTCACATAGGGAAATTGACAATTCTAGCCGATTTCCACGTCCTCGACATGGTTAGCGACCCCACGTGCCCTTTGTTGATAGGAAGAGGATTTCTAGCCACCGCAAGTGCTATGATTGATTGTAAAGAATCTAAGATAGCGGTAGGAGAAGGAGAGACTTGGTCGGTATATGATGTTAAGAAGCACGCCTATGACACCCTTGAGGAATCAACCGATGTTAATAGGAGACCCTCTAGATACGGACCATGGTTAGAAGGAGACTTCATAGGACCCCAACGCTCATTCTACCTAGAAGACGAATTTGTGAACCAAACACAAACGGTAGAACAACTTTTGGCTAGGGACACCGAATTAGACCCTTTTGAAGATCCCTTAGTTTTTAGAAAGATGACTGACTTCCTAGGAGTTTTGCCAATTAAACTAGCAATGAATAAGTGGAAAAGCGAAGGTGATAAACATAAATGGAATTGGGAAAATCCACCTAAGGAAGGAGATGGATCATGGCACATAAATATGACATTGTATGATCCGGATGGAGAGAAGTTTGAGAGGACATATCTCACCAAACGCACCAATAGGACACTTCCAACCAGAATCAACCCTAAGGATGTCCTCGATGCGGAACTCACCTACGTAGGGTGAGTGTGACTTTGAGTCTAGCTACAAGACTCGTTAATAAAGAAAAGCGCTTCTTGGGAGGCAACCCAAGCTTTATTTGCTTTGTGTGTTTGTTATTTGATTTTATTTGTTTCCATATGTGTGTTCTATTTTTAATGTTAATAATTCATGATTCAAATTAAAATTGCGAAAATGCTTTATTTTGTTTTTAACTTCGTCTTAACTACATATAAAGGTATTTTGCAAAAGATAAGTGTAAGGGAAATCTAAATTTATTTATAAGAACGAATTGGAACATGAATTGTAACGATATAAAATAAACATACATATTAGTATTTGTTTGAGTCAAATGCTTGTATCGAGTCATAATGAAATTTTGCAGGATTCCAGGAACTAAGGTAATTGTTTTTTCCAGAAATTTTCCGGAAACTAAACATAAGAATTCTGTCAGATCAATTCTGACGGCGTCAGCCCTTAAAAGCTGACGGTGTCAGCCTTTGATTCCAGAAAACATTTTTAAAATTTAGTTTTTCTGCCGGATTATAAAAATTACTGCATCTTTAATTCCAGGAATCTGCAAAATTTTCATTCCACAAGTATTATATCCTTATATAGATTTTGCCGCCGATTTTACACGAGGTTTGCCTAGATTGTTTCAGGTTTAACAGGTTATTTTGGACAAGAAGGTGAACATGGAATCAAGTTCATGACATCAAGCTTTTGGAGTCGCCTTGAGCTTGGAGCTTTTTACATCATCTTGGAAGAAGATCTAACCATGTTACCACAAGATCCACGTCAAGAATCAGGGGAGTATTTGTTTCATTCTTTCTTTTTCTACTTTTACATCTTTTATGTGAACATTGGGGACAATGTTCGGTTTAAGTGTAAGGGGGTAAATGAAGGCACCTTAGAAAATGCAATTACGCTTGATTTTTGTTTTGTTCAATGGTATTTGTGTAATAAAACTGAGAGAAATATTTGTTAGGGCAATTTTAGCGCAAATTTAAATTTTTTTACAACATTTAGGAGTGAAACTTTAGGTATAATAAGCGTCTCATGGATAGGGAATTGTATGACTAGCACAAAAACCGTACCACTCAAAAATTTTCCCCAAATATGTGAGGTTCGCCCCTAGAATTGTTAGGAAAAACATTCATTGTTGATGCTTGTGTGTGTACCGGTAGCCTATAGATTCTAGAAGTTGCGTTAGGACCATCCCAAATCCACAAGTGAGACTACATTCGTGTAGTTAGATTTACTACATGATAAGAGGCATTAGGATAACCCTTGTTTTTAAACCCGTAATATAATTACATTGACTTCATTGGTCAAGTAATTTTCCCACACCCTTAGCATTGTACTCATTTTTAGTACACGATACCCCTAGTACACCCCTCCGAGCCTATCTTTTCGTTTCTAACTTTAAGCATCTTACTTAAAGGAAGAATTTGTTTACAATCCACCCCAAATGTACACCCAAATCGCCTTAGCCTACCTTGTATGCACTCATCTTTAGTGCAGTATTGTGACAACATTTGTGAAACCCTTAGTTAATTGTCTAATTGATTACATGGTTGCTAAGTTGAGTCATATCCTTGTACATATTGTTTTGGGACGATTGGGACTCATGGGTAAAGTACTAATTTAATGGAGTAATGGGGAAGAAAGTCAATTATTACCCCCACATGTGCGTTAATGTTTTAAAGTACTCCAAGTTTTTCAATTATCTTAATTTGAGTCATTAGAATAGTTAATTGTAAAGTATGTAAAAGTTCAAGTGTAAGGGGAGAACCGATGCCCCTTTGATGTATTATTTTGGATGGTAGGGCAAGAGTGTATGAAAAAAAAATCGAAAAACCAAGAAAAATGAAAAAAAATTGGAAAAAGAAAAGTAGAAAAAACATACGGACTACCATCCCGTTTCATTTTATTTTTATTTATGTTTATATTATTTCCTTATTAGTTTAAGTCGAGTCGAGTCTTGGCTTAGCAACGCCACTTTGTGCATGTATTTGATCAAGATAATTAACTCGCCACCACTAAAAATACCCTTTATTCCAACCAAACCGTGTTTATCATATCCCTACACCTAACATTATAACCCTTTGCAAAGCCCTCTTTGATAGTTTATCTTAGGTGCTTACGCCTAGTGGAGGAGGTTTTTTATCCTTTCCCAAGCCTATGGTAATCTATTTGCTATGACAGGTAGTGAGTGATATTTCTTCCATTTCCATTTAGTTATATAGGTTTATAACACCCGAGAGATTAGAGTATCCAAACATATTTGTGAGGTGCTAGTGTAAGATTTCCGTGCTTATTATGACTAAGGTTGAATGACTATTTGTTGTAATTACTTTTATATTCGTGTTAAATGACCCCTAGCTCATATTTTGATTGGGATAAAAGCGCATTTGCTTGAGGACAAGCAAATCTCAAGTGTAAGGGTATTTGATGAGGCGAAAAGTGTTACGCTTTTAGGGGTCATTTAAGCCCTAATCCATGATTATTTGATCAAATATTGCCTTAAATCGTTCCTTTTGTCATTTTAGGTACTTTGGAGAGGAATTCTGGAAAAGGAAGCATTTTGGACGTTTTTGGAGAATAAAAGTGAAGAAAACGACAAAGTCTCAAATTATGCTGAAAACAGTACCTGACGGCGTCACATTTTATCGTGTGACGGCATCACGCTTTGACAACATGAAGGATGATTTTTACACTAGACGCCCCAGAGAAATTAACACGTGACGGCGTCACGTGTTGGAAGATGTAGGCCGTCACGTTTTGTCACAAAGGGAGACGGCCCAGAAAAATTACAAGGGGACAGCGTCAGAAGTGGATCTGAGCAATCCGAATAGTGTTTTGTCGGCGAGATGACGGCATCTGACCCTATAAGCTGACGCCGTCACAATGTAAAATTTATAAATAGTTTTCTAATTTTCATTCATTAGTGTGCAACTTTTGGGAACAAAACCCTAGCTCGTGTTTCTACTGCAATTTCAAGGGTTTTCCACCCTTGAACCTTGGATGCTTAATTGAAGATAAGTCTCTTCCAAATCATTCAATATGTCTATGTATTGTGTGATTATATCTTATGCTTGTCTTTCAATTAACATGCTAGGCTAGGTCTTTATTGTGTTTGCTTAGATCTAATGAAACCTAGCTATTGATTATATGTTGTTGGTTTGCTTGTGATTATTGTGGGTGGGTGAAGTCGATGTTAGGCTTAAGAAAACTGGCTAACCTCCTATATGGTAACTTGCTTGACCGTCTTAAGAAACATGAATCGGATGTGTGCTACGATTATATGGTTGTATTTAATGCATGAGCGAATTCTAATGATCCCATGTTAGGAGCTTTTAGTTGGCTCGACATAGGAGTGAAGTAGGAGCTTATAGAGTTAGGGAAGATCGTACACGGCCCTATGAATGGTTTAAAGGAATACAATCCGTCATCCACGTAATTACAACAAACCAACTAACATATAAAAGATAGCTAGGGAGTAAGGAAATCTAAGTAAGTAAACACATATTTCTCTCATATAAGTTTCACAACCACTTTAATTTTCTTGTTATTTTATTTTATTTGCATAAGTAGTTAATTGAGTTAGTTGACTAGCAACTAATTCCGCCCACTCCTCTATAACCCGAGATTTTTACTTGCTTTCTAAAAAATATAAAAATACAAAAAGAATCATCCCTCAACCCTTAGACCTAATTAGAGTAGCTTTTCAAGCCTAACGAACACTATTCCCTGAGAGAACGATCAATTCCCCGGTACTTGTCACTTCACTATACTTCATCAGTCAGGTACACTGCTTGGTGGGGATTGCAAGCTTCTCAAGATCCCTTGAGAGGTAAAACCCTAGTGCGTGGTCGCAATCCCGCGCATCATTGCGTATTAAAACCCTTAAATCGCTGAGAGCCAAGAGGTAGCTCGATAAACGTGCACCAAAATTGGTAATTCTCCAGAATATTTGGTATTCTTTATTCTACAAATTCTAAGAATACAAATACATAAGACACATTCTAGTAGGTAGGCATAAGGTTTGACGATTCAAGATAGTTCTTCAAGATGTTGCCTTGTCAATGGTGTTTGTTACTTGTTCTTGTTGCATGACATTTTTGACGTTAGCCTGCTCCTCATTCTCGAGTGTGGGGTCATCATAAATGTCATAGTCGACAGATGATGAGGAGATAAAGATGGAGGAAATATGGAACTCATTGATGGGTTCCATGACAGGATCAAAGAGGGAGTATTGAGGGCCACGGAGATAGGGATAAAAGTTCATGATGTAGTGATAAAGATGAGTTAGGAACATCCCATAGGGTATCAATTTAGTACTGTTACCCTTGAGATGTGTGATTCGCCTGGCAAAGAAATATGCGAGATTATAGGGTTGTTGAGTATGAAGACAATACATCATATGAGCACAACACGTCGGGAGTTGCTCACGAATGCCTTTAAGACTGAGAGTGTTTTCTTTCAAGATGATTGCCCAGTTGAGCAACTCTTCACGAACTTCTGACAAGCGAATTCTAGTTGTATCGATGAAAGGGATGTATCTATGAGTACGAAGGAGTTTGCCAAGTTTTCACGGAGAAGGTATGAAGGAGCAATAAGGACTGTTCTCTTCTCGATAGTTGAAGAGTGATTCTAGACACCAATCTTCAGTATAGGCACATTGCCAATGATTGGGGATACGAAGAATTTGAGCGAATTGCTCAAGAGTGAGGACAAATTTGAAGTTCCTAATCCAAAACCAGAGTGACAAAGATTGATCCTCGTTATGTACGAGTTCAACTTGTCGAAAGAATTCTAAAACAAATCGAGGACAAATTTTCTCATTAATATGAAGCAAGCAATCGAATCCTATGGCACGAAAGGTGGTATTAATGTCTCTATGATAGGCTAAGGAGGGATCAACAATTCGTCCTTCATGAAAGCGACGAGTCTCAACATTCACGTAGGAACGAATGTGATTCCCCGGAGTTGGTTCACGAGAAATTCTAGGAGCATAAGTGTCGGTGCGAAGATGATCAAAGTCATATATGTGTGACATTATGTCCCTATAATAAAAAAATCACAAAGTTACAATTGATAATTCTTTGAGCTTCATTTGTGTTTCTTATCATATGTTTTAATCATCAATTAGAACAAAAGTTTTTGACATGTATTAAACAATGTGAAATTGAATTTGATGTTTCAAAGAAGTGATAATGATTTCTTCTATTTTGAAAATTGTTATATTTTAAATGAAATCATTTCTCTTGATTAATATATTAACCAACCAATTATTTGAACTTGAGTGTTAATTGTACTTAATTTCATAATAGATTTAAGATCCCTAATTTTAATGTAACAATTAACCCTAATTATGTAATTCAAAGAAATAATTAGATGAGTTTGACTTACAATTGATGTTTGATACGTAGGGATGTTTAGTGATTTAGAACTTGAAATCTTGGACTTAATTCTTAAGATAATAAGTGATGATTTAACCCTTGTTTTTCAGAAGCTCAACTGTCATACTATGTGTGTGATTTGTTATACTGATAAAAGTGGAGTAAAAGGGCGTATTTATAGAAAAATCACGGACGGTCCCTTATCAATAAGGGACCGTAGGTTGTTTAAGGGACCGTCGGCAAAGAGTTGTGTGGTTTTGACGATTTTTGTTGTTTCAGTTATTGTGAGAAGTCTTTAGTTCCAAAATGTTTTAAAATATAACTCTTTGTATTTTAAGACACGGTATTGACTCAATACACACGAGTAGGCTAAGGAATGGGTATGGAGTGGAATCGAGACAGAAGAAGGAAAGACTCGATACGCTTGAATAAATAGTGGATTTTGAGTCGAAACAGAAGAATAGGAAGAGTAAAAACATTAAATGAGGTTCAAAGACGAGACTTGCATCGGAGAGGCTAGAAGTCAATCATGTAAATTCCAAGAAAAGTCATAGACGAGAACTAGAGAGGAAACAAAGAGTGAAGTAAGTGTGCATCGTCTATAGTGATTGATTGACGAGAAATTCGTTATAAATAATGGTTGTGGTAAGACCATTATTTTTCCAAATAGTTTGCTTGAATCCAAAGAAGGATAAGCATTTAGACAAATCGTCTAATGATTGTAAAGCATATAGCACATATGAACATATAGACATTATCTAGCATGCAAGCAAGTAACGATATATCACATAGTCACGTAAGCATATAGCAACCATTTAGGTTGCAACTATAATAGACAAAATTGTAAGAAGACTTACCTTGGCCTCTAGCTATCCTTAATGACACATTTCATAACATGTGTCGTATGTGATGCAAGAAATGATGAAACTCACTTGGCGAATCGTCCTTAATTGTAGTTACACATTCTAGCCAAGCGTTGTCTTGGTCTTTAGCTATCTAGGCCTTTGGCTTATCAAAACACCTACTAAGTCTTCTTCATTTACATTACTTCAAGACTTGTAGATAAGTACATCAACTTAGTTGTTAATGTGATTCTTGTCGGTAACATTACCTACAATAAAAACATTCAAACTAGTAGTACACGATTTTACTTAAGCTAAGTGATTTACTAACAGCATATTTTCATCATCTTTGGCTTGAACATTTCCTTGATGAAATTTTAAAATATTTTGCCACATATCATTTATCACATTTCATAAAATGGTTTTGTCAAAACTAATTTTTAGGTAAAATTTTATAAACCAATATTTGAACTTCAATGTCTAGCAAAAGTTTCTTATGAAATTTGAATTTTCGAAATCTATTCTCATTGATTAAAAATATCAAAAGAAATGACATGCCAAAGCAAATGATCAATTGATTTCACATAACTTTCAAATTCATTTTTCTAAATGACAAAATTTTCATTTTCGAAAATTGGTGACTAATTCAAATAGATCCCTTCTAAGTATCTTTCAGACTCCATAGATCGATTCAAGTTTCAAAGTACAGTATACTCTAAAGATCTTGATAACCTGGCTCTGATACCAATTGTAGAAACTAGAAGGGGGGTTGAATAGTTTCAACGTTTCTTTTTAGTTATTAAAACATTTCGCCGTTTTTAGGTCCGATTAATATTCTATAGCAAACTTATTGAATTCTACTTGTTATGTGATACCAAGTTGACTACTAACATATATAAGTAAACAAGTAAAGTAAAGAGTAAGGAAAGAATACAACCAAAGGGATGCGGCGATTTATAGTGGTTTGGCACGAAGCTCACTCTCCGTCCTACTCCACTCCCCGAGTACCACACTCGAGAGTTATCAATCACTATATCAACAAACTCCTTCAAGCGGAGCAATCCGTACACATGCTTACACAAGGCTTAACGACACTAAGCATAATGTCGAGTTCTAATCGTAGCTAGAACCAATCTACTCCAAGGCCCACGTGGCCACACGAACAAGCACTCTTGTCCATCTTGAATCTTCACCCAATCCAAGCCTTCACATAGTTGACACACTTGGTTCTTCACCCGAACCAAGCCTTCACACTTAGACACACTTGGTTCTTCACCCGAACCAAGCCTTCATACACTTGACTCACTTGGTTCTTCACCCGAACCAAGACTACACACATGACTCACTTGGATCATCACCCGATCCAAGTCTTTTACATAATAACTTGACTAAGTCCTAACCTACACACTAGGACATCACTCTCCTCACAACCAATACATGAACTAATATTGTTACAAGACTTCTTGGATCTACATCACCATCCAAGTCACACAAATATCCCCATCCTCGACTCACACACAAGTCGGAAAACAATGACATTATTTATGGAACCTATCACCGTAACACTTGTTACGTTTGTGTGTGGACACCTATAACATCTCGAGACTTCATTGATGCCGAGAGTTCTTCTCTTGCACTTGACGGAAGAGGAAATCACTTATAAACATATACCGACATGTTATAGTGATCAAAGACTAAAGGGAAAATAATAACAGAAAGTTTTGTGTGTGAAAAACCTTGTTTTCTGAAGTGTAACAGTTCAGTATTTATAGACGACAGGAGAGAGCCAGATGGTCCCATAAATAGGCGACGGTCCTTTATCACTAAGGGACCGTCGGCCACTTTAAGGGACCGTCCTGACAAAACGCTCCCATTTTTGTCCTGACGTGGTGAAAACTTATCTGGTGAAAATTCAGCTATTTTGGGGGGAAAACTAGTTGTTATGAATTTGAATTTGAATATATTTTCTTAATAAAACATTTCTTTAAAAACACAAAAATACTTTTGCGAAAATGTTTTGTCTAACTTAAAAATGTAAGTTTGTAAGAAAATAAAAACTTCTTTGATCACCAAACTAATGACAGTATAAAATTTGTTCATACCTGAAGTGACGTTGTAGAAGTTACGTAGAAGTAACGAGTTTCCTCGGTTAAAAACTTATTAACCATAACTTTACGTAACATGTCTTTATATTTTGTGATTATCAAAACACAAGAAATCGAATAATGCGAATAACGTTTTTGACATTATTTGTATTAACAAACTTGACTCTTTACGATATACTAATATCACATTTGGTCCCTGAATTTGTAATGTCATCAGTTCAGTTATTATTTGAGGAACAAAAACCTAAAGGTTTTGCATACCCAACACACAATTAAGGTAGATCCAAAACCTAAAACACAAAAAAAATGTCAGAATTCCCACGCCAACAGGAACTTGCGACCGCCACCGGTTCCCATGAACTGTTTGCTAGCATTGCTATATACTATCAACACGAGAACGACAAGGATATTAAGCTTGCAAATGGACTCCTTAAGTATTATGTGGATTTGGTTCATGACACCCGCGAAACCCAAGATTTTATGGCTGAAGTTGAAGGATGGCGTACTTCCATTATGTCGTGGAGGCTTCTTGAAGATCTTAAAAAGATCCAAAAGAAGAATGTCATCAAGGTTATGGAGATTAACAAGTTGATTTCTGAAACCCACTCTCAAGTGTTGGACAGGAACAACTTCATTGATTTTCTTAGGAAAACATGATTTTCTTGTTAATCACTAATGGTCAAACATTTACTATGTAATGTTTGTTGTCTTTTGGGCCTTATGAATAATGTATTTTGGTTGATCATCTAGTATCACACTATCATGTATTTGATCTATGTTATCGAATCAATGAAGATCTGTTTAGCTTAATATATTTTTTTTTTGAATTTTTTGTTTTGGTTGTATAGCTAGATGACATATTCACATTGATGTTAAATGTTTGGTCCTTAGTGAAATAGTGTAAACATACCAAGTCCGTATGTTTGGTCCCTTACCACTTTATAAGTACGGTGCTATTTGGACCATTAATATCCGCCAATTCAAATTCAAAATCAATCTAGAATCCCCCCCCCCCTGAAAGTGCTTATCAATGGGTAAATCTAGATCTCGTAAACAGATGAAATGCTCTAATTGTAAGTGTTAGGTCACCATGTTTGTAAACACAAGTAATCTTATAAGAGAAATTAGATGAGAATTAGACTTGGTTGATTAATAACAATATGAAAGATGAAAGAGCAAGAGTTTTCTTAAGATATGAAATTAACCAACATTTTACAATGAAGAGTTGATGTCCTATTTATAGGAAAAGAGTAGGGCAACATTCCCTTCTTCCCTATCTTACTATGTCGTGGGCTTTAAGGCCCATTGGACATCTTATTAGACTTAAACATTAAACCATACGAGTAACTAAATAACTTAGATAATTGTGATATTTCTAGCAACCTATTACATTGACTGAAATGACCGAGACTTGACTGAATAGTTGAAAACTATGATCCTAACAATCTCCCCCTAAGGATCGGTCATGAAGGATTGTTGAAGGATAGAAGTTCGTCACGGTCATCGAGGTTGCTTGACGTCTTTGTCTTTGGACTTTAACTGTTGACATTTGTAGCTTTAGACGTCTTCAAAATGATTGTAGTAGAAGTGATTCATCGTTCTTTGTTCTTTGTCTTTGTTGATGTGAAAATGAGAGATGATGTTGTAATCCGCCACACGTCACTTTCGGTATCTCCAATGGATTCGCTCCGTTCCGACATGCTCATACATCTTTGACTGTGTTGTAGTTATGCATTCGTAGCTCTTTGTCTTTGTTGTTGAAAATTCATGATTGTTGTCGTAGAATCTTTTCTTTAGACTGTGATGTTGCATCGAGCTTTCATTGGCATTGAGATGTATGTATGAGCACGTGGAAGTTGGTGTTCAAGATGGCATTTGTACCTGAAATAAAACAGTTAGCAATAATACAACCGGTACTTACAGGTTTGAACTAGAATTCATCAACAGCATATTGTGAAGACTCCTTCTAATTCGCGCCAAGGCCGTTCCTAATCGGATACCCCCTAAGGAGCTTACACGGGCACACCTAAGTACACCCACGATTAGGTGAGTCGCTGGAGATCACCCCACGACTGTAGACCATTTGAAGCCATCATAAACACTAAGCGTAACCCACGAGGAATTACCGAAGTGACCTGCTGTCAGGGCTGTTTGATGTTGACCCTGGCAGGATTTCCGTTCAATCATTCGAGAAATACCTAAGTAAATCCCTCATGAACGTTCTAGGCAGATTGCTAAGATCTGCGAAGGACTCGATAATTTACAATTGGTGTCCATTGATGTAGAACAACCAATGTAAGATTACTAAGTGTACCTAAGAGATCTTTGATGTATCTCGTGGCTCTAGACTCAATTAGTGCAACTTATGGTTTCCTATGCGGAGATTGGGGCAGGGTCTCCTGTTTCAATATCAACCAACTCTAAATAGAAGGTCGATAGATTACAACGGTTCCCCGTGAGAATGAAACAAGTATCTTTTGAGAGATACCCGAGTGGCTAGAAGGTTAAGGTGCATGCGTCACTGGGTCCATGACGTCTTTTATCTTCAATACCGGTGTCGCCTTAGCAACAACCAGTAGCATATGAATTGAACCCGGTGTCTGCCCTAAGGTTGAATAATTTGGAGGGCTCATTTCTTTTCACCCTTTTCATAACGTTTCTTTTTAATTCTTCAACCCCTTCTTTCTCCGTTTCATTCATTACTCCTTTTTCGAATCATACCTAAGGACTTCTAAATACTAACTATTGGTGATGTCCTTGGGTAGATCCCTCCGGTTTAGGCGGATCATAGGACGGTTATTCCTAACCTTAGTCACCTTATAACTCCATGACTATCCTAGTGATGCCTTTTGAAACCATTCATTTGAAAATCTCTCAAAGTGTTTGTGAATAAAAAAATTTTATAACACTTTGAGGGTTTTATTTTCTTATGAAATACTCCCCCTCCACATGTGCTTATGAATATTTTGCGGAAAATAACACATGCGGGAGAAGTTAGCACTTTAGAATTGATCCACTCTTAATAGACATGTACCCGAGGGACACGGTTACGTTGCTTAGTTAAAGGGATGCATTGTCAGTTTTTAGGTGACAACTAGCCCTAATAACTACCTTGAAGTTGTAAACATTCCATAAAGGAAGTTAGACCCGTCAAAGTAACGTCTAGAAAGAGTTTCTCGAAACGGTACAATCTACTCGGATAAATCCTTTCGAATACTAACGGTTTTTGTTTCGTCAATTCTTGGGTCATTACTGAGTCGAGCTCGAGTGAGATACAATTTTGCCACATCATATTTTAATCATTTTCTTCTTCTCCCCCTCAAAAATAGCATATCACATGTTGTTTTTGCAAATGATTTTGATTAAAATATGCTTTTTGAGTATTGTGGGGAGTTATCATCAAAGATTTGAGATTTTAAGAACGATGTTTTTGGTACAAGTACTCCCCCTCAACTTGTGAACATTTATTGAGGTGAAATACTTGTCTTTTGAGCAGAATTGTGAAAATCTGAAAAGTTTAATAAATTCTACTCAAAAGTAAGAAGCCTTCGCTCCTTATCTTATGATTGTAGCACTGATGCGTACCACAGGGTCCTTTCTTTACAAGGTATGGGTTGTGCACTGTTATATGTACATAAGCCTTTGTTATAATACAAAATTTTGTTTTCTTTTAACAAAATACTCCCCCTCAAATAATGAAGTTTATTCGAGAGATAATCTTCTTGAGCAGAATTTTGAATACTTTTTGAAAATTCACGGGATGATTCTGCTCAAGGTTTTAGAAAACACCATCAAGTATTATGCAACAAAGAATGCTTGAATATCAGATTAGACAACAACCTCGGGAACCCATTCAATCACGACGCCAATGGGCTTACCAAAATTTTGAAAACCATTTGTAGGTTGTGTTAATCCGATTAAAAGAAGTTAAGTTCCAACGATGACTAAAAACTTTGTTTCATTTTGAAATACCACTCGTTGAATCAATGGGAATTTAAAACTCTTTTTCTGTTGAAAGTTGTTTGAGAAACTTTGTGTCTCATTTGAGTTCTAAAAATCTGAAGAAGAAGATTTCCATCTAAAGTTGAACCTCATGGGTTCTTTTTGAAGATTTGTGATGAATGGAAGCCTTCCGGTACTTGGGATGTTCAGAGTCATTCTTTTATTACAACCAAAGCATTCCAGATATTGAAAATTTGAAAGGTTTTGAACGACTTTGCTTTGGTTTCCACACTTGCTTTACCGGTGTAAAGCGAAAATGTAGAATTTGAAAAACTTGTTTCTCATCAGTTGAATCCATTTCCAAGTTTAGCCTTTTGACACATTAAGCCCTTTAACCTCAAAATATGTTCCATAAGAAACATTTTGACAATTGCTGAAATTTTGACTTTCAATGGGATGACATGTACTTGCACACAGGGAAATGTATCAGGCACAAACAAGTATACAGATTGATCAAAAACTCATTCTAAATCTTCCTAAGTGCTCAGTATTCTCAAATTATCACACAAGATCACAAATTAATTCATTCTCTCACTCGAAATTCTCCAATTATTATCATGGTTTGGGGTTATGATATGAGACTTATGCACACATGTTAGCATCATGATGCCTGAATAAACAAACAAACGCCCTAGAAGTAGCAGCAAAGACATCAACATCTTAAACCCTAAATCACATGATTTCAAACCTATGTTGTTTCTAATCGAGCAAACACACCAATCGAGCATCCTTTAGTGTCCTCTAAAGCTATATGAAATAATTAATTAGACTAAACACATAAAAATGCCCTAATCGATAATTACATAAACCCTAGTTTCTGATTAAGCCTTTTTGACCGTTGAAAACATTTGAAACATTTTAGGGAACAATTAGACAACAACAATGAAGAAACAATAAACACATAATTGGGAAAAAATCGAAGAGAAAAAAAATCGTTAGTCTGATTCGTTGAGGTTTTTAATTATGTGTGAAACTTTTGAGAACATTTGTGAAAACATTGTTTAGAGCCTGTTTTATTTTCTATGCAATGACCTTTTACCTAAGTTTAAGACTTTTTGTGAACTTTGTCGAAAAATTAATAGCTTTTCCTTTTGAAATCTAAACATGGTTAATGTTGGGATCACTGCAGGAAAATTTCTTTTCTCCCCCTCGAATTAGCATTTACTTTGTGAAGACTTTTTTGCACATTTTAATTCGAGAGATCATAGAACTTTTGAAAATGAGTTTTTAATCTGAATGATGAAGAAACAACTTTTCTTGAAGAATTATGATAAGGTGTGCAAACTTCATGATTTTGTGAAAAATTTTCTCCCCCTCAAAATATGTTCCACTGATTGAATTTTGAAAAAGTTTTACATATGAGGAACATGTTTTGAAGATTTGATGTTTGCACACTTTGAAAGATGATATTTTAAGTATCCACACAGTATAGTTCAATCGTACCCTTTTTCGACATGCTCCTTGATGAAATGATATCAGAGAGCAACATGATTGGATTTTGAATGTTGAACCGTAATGCAGGAGATGGCAATGGCACTCTTGGGGTCACAGTACATCGGGATATTGTCAAAAGATATAACCATAATCCATGATCTGAGATCGCATTCATATGATTGGAGCAGGCAGACATAGCTACGTATTCAGCTTTTGTTGATGACAGTGATGTATAATCCTGCTTCTTTGACCGTATCCTTTTGCTACCAAACGAGATCTGTAACGGGATATTGTGCCTTCAGTGTCCAGCTTGTTTTACCAAATCCATTAAAGTCCAATGATGTGTCGAAGGGTGATGTTGGTAGAACGTATGCATATTAGACGGATCCAAATTGCGAGAAGACGACTCTGCTATATCAGGAACGGTTGGAGCCGGTGCAAATGGTTTGTCGAAAGCATTTCCGTCATAATCTGCAAGTGCGGGTACTTCTTGATTTTGTTGATCAACAGCTGTATCATTGTTGTTGGAAGCAGTTTGTTCTTCTGTTGTTGGAGAATCGATTGGAGGTGCATCTGCAGCAACGGTCGTTGTTGTAGATTCAGGTGTATCTTGAATTGGAATAGTATCAGGTTGTGCAGCGGAAACAGTAGATACATCTGGAGCACGTTATTCGACATTCTCGGTGAACAGAGGAGCAAACAAAGTTTCCAAATTGTTGACGGGTGAGTGATAACAGTTCAGCTGAAGGATCTGGGAACTTTAGACGGTTGGTTGCGGGTCCTAAGCTGTTGTACTCAGAAGCCATAACATTAAGCTCGGGTCCGAAACTGAGTTGTTCCGAAGCCATCATTTAAGTGCGGGTTTCGTACTGAAGTATACGAAAGCCATCACTGTTAAATCTGCAAAGAAAGAAAGAAAAGACAAAGCAGAGAACAGGGATCCCCAAGTGTAATTGGGTTCCGGATGTTAGAAGCATAAAGTTGTAGTGTCAATTATCTTCTTGACACCAGAACACTTAATATCAATGATTTGCTTTCTCGCCTCAGGGATAGATTCTGTGGATTTCACATTAGTTTTGGTGAAACTATCTAAAATCTTTCCTGTGGGAATCCACCTAAGACCAATCGCTTTGAAAATTCTACCTGTGGGCACCCACCTAAGGTTAGATCTAGGAGATGTTTTCCTCTTAGGTGCAGCGGAATGAAATGTGGGAGCATCACTTAGTTGAGAAAACCTATGTCCTATATTGATCCACTTCTTAGATTTCTGATTTATGGCTTTTGGTTCAACGAGTTTGTTTTCTTAGTCAATTGAGCCTTTGCAAGTGAATTTCCCTTTGGAAAATATTTTAAAGAACCTACAACATGATTTTTTAAGCAACTACTCTTAGATGCTATCCAATTCCTATTAGTTTGTTGATTACTCTTAGGTTTTGGTTTGCTACTACTGGTAGTGTTTTGCAATACAGTGGAAGGCATCACATGAGGTTTTGAACCTAGAATTCCATCTTTTTGAAGCAGTGCCTTTTTCCTAGCCTTTTCTAGATCATAGTTCTTGCACATTGCCATTTTTGTCATAAGACTCTTTACTTTTAATGCTCGTTTTAGACATAGTTTTCAAACTAATCCTAGATGAGCCAGGTATAATCATGTGTTGAGGTATAGCAGAAACAGATGCATTTTCCTTAGGGCAGGAGTGTGGAGTGACTGGTTTTGTCAAATGATTTATCTCAACAACTTGGGGGACAAACCGAGATTTTGAAGATTTGGGTCGTTCAGATTTAAATGCAGTTGGTTGTTTAACCACTGATGGTTTTCTGATTGTTTGAAGAGGCGGTTTCCCCAAGATTGATGGTTTTGCAAACTTAGTATCCACACTCTGGCCAATCAATCTTCTTAATTTGTTTTGCAATGAAGCATTTGCAAGACCCTTTGCTTGAATTTGACCTTTTAAAAGCTCATTTTCCATAACTAATGTATCCACACGTTTACTTAGTTCATTCAAAAACTGACCATTGTTGCCCGAAGTTAGAGATTCATTTTGCAATTTAAGTTCAAGTGAGATGCAATGTGCCTCAAGTTTTGAAAAATCTTTTTGAAACTAGGCAATGGTCTTTTTGAGAAGCATGTTTTCAGACTCAGACTCAAGAGTTTGGTTTGATGTTTCAGTCATAAGATTATCAAGTAAGGACTCAGACTCAAGGAGTTTGTTGACATGCTTCTTCGTCCAATGTCGTTTTGAA
>LBNU01031688.1:122055-137291 GCA_014162995.1 Artemisia annua | reverse complement strand
ATATATATATATATATACATATATATATATATATACATATATATATATATATACATATATATATATATATACATAGTTTTTAAATAAAAGAACTTTCAAAATGCACCCTTAACCTATCAAATAACTTTAAAATTATCCTATTTTTTTTTTAAAACTATAAGGGTCAAATTACCCCGCCGCAACACACTGGTGCCCGACACAACATTCATTTTTGACAAAAATATATATATATATATATATATATATATATATATATATATATATATATATATATATATATATATATATATATATATATATATATATATATATATATATATATATATATATATATATATATATATATATATATATATATATATATATATATATATATATATATATATATATATATATATATATATATATATATATATATATATATATATATATATATATATATATATATATATATATATATATATATATATATATATATATATATATATATATATATATATATATATAGGGGCATCAGTGATCTTTTACAATTATAAGTTATGTATTAATAGGAGACATTCATGACTTGTAATTAATTTTTGATGGTATCAGTTCCATCTCCTAGGAAAAAGCTTACCCCGGAGCCATTTTCCAGATGTTGGAGGTGTCTCTGTAATAGAATAAAATGCACGTCAAGCATAGAGCAATAATAGTTTGATAGACACTTACAGTTATAAGTTATGTATTAATAAAGAGATATTCATGGCTTATAATTTTTTTTGATGGTATTAGCCAATTTTAAGCATGACTTATAATTATCCTTGACATATGTTTGTACATCTAAAGTAGTGCAAGTATTTGTTGTCATCTAATGAGAGAAGCCTAATAGATTGCACAGCTTCGTAAATGACAGTTTATCAAATGAGTAGAAATTTGCAGCCATCAAGCGGGCATGACTTATAAATATCATTGACATGTTTTTGTGTAGCGTAAAAAGGATGGTAAAGAATGGATGGAAAACAAAGGCCAAGTGGAAAATTGGCCCACCCGATTGGTGGGCTAAACTTACGAATATCGTTGAAAAAAAATAGGTTAACAAATAATAAAATATAAGCGTATCAACTTTTATATTACCCTGCTCGTCTTCTGGAAGCTGGTGGCAGTGGCGATGGTAGCTACAGTTGCTGTTACACCGTATGCTTGCATATAAACTCGAACCCAAGACGATAAAATGAATTTACAAATTTAATGAGTTTCCTTGATTATTTATAAAACCATGCCCTCAGATTTATTATCAAGAAAAAAAAGAAGAAAAAAAAAACGAATTGCGTAATCATGAACGAAAGGTATACCAATCAAAAAAAGTATGTATTCAAATATTTGAAACAATATGTATTCAAATACTTGAAATTAACCATTTATATCCTTAACATGTGATATAAATATCTCCTTTCTTTCGAGTCCCTTGAACTCGTTTCGTCCTTTTTGGATGAGATTCTTGACTTGTAACTGGAAAGAAGCCTTCTTTTGAACGTTTAAAGCCTCCTATGGCTGATGCTGTGTTGCTTCACCTTCTGCCGGGGGGATTTCCCATTTAAAGATCAGACGGGTGTGCATTTTCTTATCATTCTTATGTTGGTTTCTTAGTATGCGGTATACACCTTCCCCTAATGCTTTGTTGCAGGCTTGTGCCTATGTCTCCTCGTCTTTGGAGGGAGCCTTGCTCGTCATTATTGATCCATGATGGGGAAATAGCAGCTTCAATCTAAATGCATCAACACCATTCAAGTAGTATCTTCATAGCCTTTTTGCTCTTATAAGACTAAGCCGGCCATATAGTTCAAGCACTCCTTTATTTGTAACTTCTGCTTCCAGTGTGACCTTGAAATAAGAAAACATATTATCACTAGATACTACTTTCAACAACTATTGTTTTATCAGATAATCCCTTTTGAAATGCAAACCTAAACACCCACCTTTTTTTTTCCCTAAAAGTCCGTATGTTTACTCCTTTTATTTTGCTTAGTTAATGAAAAAAAATATATGTGTCCTTATATTGTTCTCCATTTATGTTTGATGAGAAAACACTGAGTAAAAACCATACTTGGTAGCAAGACAAATCACAACTTCAATATCTCTAGAATATATTATATAAGTAAATAACCGCCAAGTTCTGTCACATTAATTTGCATCGATTGTGGTGGATCCACTGATTTCTCATCCTGAATTCAATACCCATCAGATACATAGAACCATATTCAATTATATGCAAATGAAGTACTGAATACATGAAACTGGACTGTAAAAGTGACTTGTATAAATATATACCTCATCTGTTATGAATTGAGGTGCAATAACATTGATTCGGCCGATAACTTGCTCCACGTTTGTGGTGATATTTTGTCTGAATGCAACAGGCTTCAAGCTACCCCCACCAACAACCGGGCCCAATGACATTCGAAGAGGTCTACTCCATTAACATGAATTAATGTAACATATGAGCTTTTGCCTGACATGTAATCATATTCTACTAAAGATCAAAGGTTGGAATGTATATGAAGATAATGGAATTGAGTCATTGATGCAAAAACTAAAATGAACCAAGGAAGTACTGATTTTCGATATTTCTGAAATGCTGAGAAGCACGAATTTCCTTTACATACGTGGTATGTATGCTCATGTATATGATTACATTCTTCCCACATACCAAGTTCTGTCGTGGTGTCGCACAATATTAGCTACTTTTTACTACAATAAATGAATAAAATCTTAAACATAAATTTGCCATACCTTGCTGCTGGCATCCTTAGGGTCCTTAGGAAAACCTTTAACCGAATAATTTTACTAACAAACATGAAACATCCAAGTGCATGACTTAAAGCTAGTGCGTCCAATTTTGAAGCCTCTATCAAAAACACATGAAGAGTGTCTAGAGTAGGTTGTAGACGAACGCCACCAGATGTTACAATGGTCTTTGGCAATCTCTCTTCACGACTCTTCTCACGTGATTGACTTGAACTTGAACTCGATCACGAACCCGAACCTCCACTTGTATAATCATTCTGAATTGTTTTAACCTCTTGACCCCAAGGGCCAACACATCTGTTGACAACCGTGAAGTCGGTTTCACTGTAGTTGGTTTCATTAGTCAATCGGTAAACTAATTCTGTAGGAAAAAAACAAAAAGAACATTAGCGAAATGTTTTACTATATCAGACTTGTATACCCAAAACATAGTCAGTACAGACACCACCCATACTACAATATCATAACATAATCATACTAATTAAGTTTAACTCTTCTTAGGCCACGGTAATTGAATGAATAACGAAAGTTAGCCATGGTATGTGCCAAGTGACCAGCAAGCTATTGTCCTTATTGTCAACTCAAGCGTTATCTGGTCCACGTGCAACACTTACTCCACACAGCACAATCAAGCCAAAAACTTTTTTTCCTTTGGAAAAGGAACGTGTGCGAAATATAAATCCAGTAGTTGTTGGTGGTCACATAAATGGTTCCAAGATTGGCTATAATATAAAATAAAAGATATAAAGACTTATACAACACTTACTCCACATAATTCAATGAAGCAGCCAGCTTTCTTGCCATTGGAAAAGGAAAGTGTGTGCCATATGCCTCTACATGTCATTGGTGGTCACTTAAATGGTGCCAAGAGTTTTCCAAGCAATACAAAGGATATTACGACTTGTAAAACATTTAATGAGAAAGAACTTATACCAAGAGAATGAGGTATGTGGTGCCAAGAGTTGCTAATGTCGGAACATGTTCTTACTCGATATTAGGCTTGCTCAGAAGTATTTTTACTCGATATTAGGCTTGCTCGGAAGTATTCTTACAATTAATACAAGATTTCCAGCAGCAACAGAGAATGAGGTGCGTTTTTTCTTACAATTATCGGAAGTATTCTTACAATTATTGGATATTACAACTTGTAAAACATTTAATGTGAAGGAACTTATTACCAAGAGAATGAGGTATGTGATATTAATTGTAAGAATAAAGCTCGTGAATTTCTGACACCACAATGAATATCGTTTCTATTTTGGAGGATGAGGAATTGGGCATGTATGTGCTATGCATATACGTGCGTTAATATTATTTGTTGGGATCATTAATAAACCATATTATAAAATAAATATTACAACGAATCTTAATCACTTATTAACTGAAAAAAATGCTATTCATGTCTTTATAACATCAGACACATAGCTTGAAGTCCTTATATAAGATTTACTGTACATGTTTTCTTATTGAACTTTTTACCTACACATACTAAGAAAAGGATGGGAGTTGTTAACGAACCTGGTCGCGGCCGACCAACATCTTTGAGGTACTATAGAGCTCCTTGGTTAGATTCATAAATCTATAGAACAGAAAGGCAGTAATTGCTACACGCCTCATATTATTTGCCTAATGCAGGTCAATTCAGGTTGATCATCTCCGAAAACATTGGTAAAATGAAAATGGGTCACCTGGTTAAAAGTCAATTAACCCACACAAAGTTGCCCGTTTTGGCCCAACCCAGCTTCGGGCCTTTTTTTAACATTAGAGGAAGATGATAGTTCATGTAAAAGAGATCTTTGTTTACATATTTCATTACGATACATCAACTGATCATCGCTAAGTCATACAAACAGAATGCAAACAACCTAAAAATTCAAAATATATCGAATATAATTTATAAAAATTAAAGTACTCTTGATTTTTCTAAAAGTTTTAGTAAATATACCTGTACAACACTGTTTCTGATAGTATCCAAACCACTTTCTAGCAGCATCTCTGTAACATGTTAGAGCATATAAGTAATCCCAGCACCCTTATGAGTCAGAAACAAATATTATAGAATAGATTTTAAAAGTGGCACGTCTCAAGATAAGTCCATAAGTTACAGCATTCCAGAAATTTGGTGGTTGTAATCTGTGGTCTTGACCGTCATACTATCTTTAATGGTTGTACTTCTAGACTAACCTGTATGGTAGCAAAGAGGATATATATTTACTGTATTTTTACCAACCAATGTGTCTTTACCAACCAAGACACGCCTTTATCTGCAGATAGTTCCTTCCTTTTTAGGCCTTCTTTTTCATATGCAATATCTGTTNATCTCTTTCGTTTTCTCGAGCCTTTAAGAGATAACTTTGTCATCACGGGCTTTCTTTGAGTAAATTTCATCGTTGACTCGGCTTTTTAACACTTTTCCACATCTCGTGCTCGTTTTAAGCTTTTTGGTTGACTTTAATGCCATTTATGCAATATCCTTTCCTGCACGATCACAAACACAAAAACACGATATCTTTGGCGTTTCATGTTAGTTTTTGGTCTTTATAACACTTAAACTAAGGTCAAAAGTATGTGTAAAATAGCACATATCAAAATCCCCCCAGACTAAGGTATTGCGTGTCCTCACGCAATGTAATCACGTCACGCTTTAAAGATAAATGATTTCACACCTCTCTTTACTAACTTTGAAAAGTAGCAAAACGTTCAAAGGAGATACGAAATCATTTATTCCCTAAAACGCCCCGGTTTTCCATTTTATTCCATATGCTACTTATATTATACTACTTTAGCTTATGACGGTGTGCTTGACTTTCATTATCTTTCAATAACGATTAAGGGTCATAGAGCGAGAACACGATTCATAGAAAAGTGATCGATTGGATAAAATTCATCGTCCCTGATTTTTCACAAGCTCCCAAACTAAGTGTAAAAAACGGATCATTGTTTAATTACAAGTTAGATGCCAACTCTACTCATGGAAGTTACTCGTGTACCACTTGCTCCCATTTTCCTATTTTTGTATCTCATTATTTTATTTTTGTGAGAGAAATGAATTTCTTCATAAGCATCTCGTTTCATAGTTTTTAGTCCGATAAAGATACCAAATTCATACGCTAAGTAGTTATCGATCTTCCCTTAAGCAGGTCTGCAAGAGAAATGTGGTCCACATCAAGGATATTGGATACATACAAAGACTTTGGAATACATAAAAAATAGTCATAAGTTGGCGAGTACATTTCACGTGCACCTCATGCGTCCGATCTAGGATCGTAACATGCACCTCACGCGCGACCAACTTTAGTCTTAACACTAGAACTCATGATCCATAAATCTTCAACATACATCCTTATTCTTTCTTTTCTTTTTCTTTTCTTGATACTTTTTTCACTTTTTTTTTTCTTTTTCTTGCCTTAGTAACTTCTCGACTCCGAACCTTCACGGTTTCAATCCAAGACCTACCGCCAACTGCCAGGGTTGGAATCTAGGATCCAAGGCCCGATCTCAATCCGAAATCTTAAAGCACCTTAGCTCATACATAACAACGGGCTTTAGGGTAGCTCCGAAACCACATGCGTACTACGCTTATACAACGATATTCAATACAACTTCAACAAGCGTGTATCCATGATGTGTACCCAATTTCCCAAGCAAAGATTCTCTCGAGAAGAAAAAGAACTACTCATCGGCTAAACCTAACATCTTTAATTATTTTGCACATATATGGGGTGAAGCAATTTTGTGGGAACAAAAAGACATGAGTACCTTCGATGAGCCTTAAAGAGATCCAACTACTCTATGCTTAGCATCTAACTTCTAAAGAAACTCTATCATTTCACGTTCTCCGCATTTTGAAAATCTAAAATAATGAGATCCGCGGATACTTAGCCGATAATTTAAAGCCATGCATATATAAAGTAAAGTACGGGAGCCGACAAAAGAGTAGCTCCTTGTGTACAAAACTAGCAAAAGCTTTTGTGATCATCATTGGTTAAGGGGGACAAGCTAGGGCTCAACACGCCCGGATCAAGTCAAAATTTTTATTCTCACTCTTACCTAGTAGGAATGTTGGGATATAAAAGATCAAAGTACTGCTGGATATCAAAGTGCTGCTCTTCAGAGTACTGCTGAAGTATTAAAGTCAAAGTACTGCTATTGATCAAAGTACTGCTCGTTGATAAGTCAAAGTACTGCATGAAGATAAAGACTGAATATATTATTAGAATTAGAATATTATGTAATCTAGAATATTCTATAAGTTAGGGATTGTATACTTGTCGTTCAAGTTATGTAAACCGACTAGGGTTTTCCTTGTGCCTATAAAAGGATCCCTAGGTTGGCATTAGAGAAAATAGAGTTTTACGAATACGATTTAGAGAAGTTAGAGTTGTAATAGTCTGTATTCTACAAGCAGATTTAAGGTGTTATTATAATCAAAGTTTGGTTAATTCTTCTTAGCTTTGTTAAGTAATTCCGCATACTTAATAGAGTAATTCAGTGTTTCATTGTTAGTAGATTAGGATTTATCCAAGGCTACTAAACCCTTAACAAGCTATATAATAGTTTGGTCAGAGTATAACGATCCAACAAGTGGTATCAGAGCTTGTGTGGAAACTCTGATTAAGAAGAAACCCTATACCTTAAGCTAAATCAACTCAACAAAGATGTCAACGTCCGAAACCCCTCAGATGACTTCCATCACTACAGTTCGCATTCCTACTGTCAAGAAGGGAGAGTATGATCTATGGAGCATGAAGATGAGGCAGTACATTGCTATGACTAATTCCTCTCTCTAGGATATCATTGTCAATGGCAACCAAGTCTTAGAAGAACCTGTGCATGTTGAAGGCCAACCAAAACCACCTAAACCTACTCTACCAGCTGCTGTCAAGAAGGCTCAAGACAAGGTTCTCAACATACTGCTGTCTGCCATACATGACAGTCATCTACTTAAGTTTCATAATGCTCTGGATGCAAAACAGTTGTGGGCTGCTATCAAGACCAGATTTGGAGGCAATGAAGCTTCCAAGAAGATGCATACCAATTTGTTGAAGCAGCAGTTTGAAACCTTTGCTGTTGGAGAAAGAGAAGGCCTTGACTCTGCTTATGAAAGATTTCAAAATCTTCTAAGCATGCTAGAAATTCATAATGTCTCAGTATCTTCTGAAGATGCAAACTTGAAGTTTCTAAGAAGTTTGCCATCTGCCTGGCATGTTATTGCTACCATGATCAGAGGTCAACCCAGCTTGTCTACCATGGACTTTGATGATCTCTACAATACTTTAAAGGTATATGAGCAAGAAACAACTGGGAAAACTAGTTCACTCTCACACAACATTGCTTTTGTGTCATCTACCAAAACAAGCAGTCCTTCTACCAAAAGTACTGCTTATCATTCACAAAGTACTGTTGGTGAAACAACTGTGCTTTCTACACCTAGTAGAGATTTTCCCACTCAATCAGCTTCACCAACAGTCAACTGTGATGAAGTTGTATGCTCATTCTTTGCTCAACAAGCCACTCTACCTGTTACCTATGAAGAAGATTTGTTGCAGATTGAAGAAGATTCTTTGGAAGAAATTGATATCAGATGGCAAGTAGCTATGATCACTGCAAGGATTAAAAAGTTCATGAAGAAGACAGGAAGGGGAATTGATTTCAAAGCCAAACAGGGAATTGCATTTGACAAGTCAAAAATTGAGTGCTTTAATTGTCAAAAGACTGGTCACTTTGCAAGGGAATGTAGGTTTGCAAAATACCAAGCAAACAAGATGGCTGAGAAACCTAAACTAGAACTCAAGGAGCTTCCAGACTCTAAACCAAAAGCTTTGGTGGCTCAAGAAAACCTTTCTGAGGTTGACTGGAGTAATGAATTTGATGATGAACCAGTAACTTTCTGTATGACTGCCATGGAGGAATTTGACTGGAGTGCAGCTTTTGATGAAGAACCAGGATACTCTGCTGGAGAGCTTGGAGGTTGTGATTGGAGCTTGGAGGATGAAGATGAATCTGTTTTGCTAGCTTTGGTTGCCACCTCATCCACTTCATCTAATACTACTGAGGTATGTTCTAAGTGTAGTGATGTTTATCAAAAGGTTCTTACTGATTATGTGTCTGAAAGAGATAAACATAATAAGGCTAGGTCAGAAGTTTTAGGTTATCAATTGACCTTAGAAAACTTAGAAGCTAAGATAATCACTCATGAGGAAAATGAAGTAGCTTGGGCTGAAAAATATCAGCAACAGGACTATCAATTAAAGTTAAGTGAATGGAAGTTAGGATGTAAGATATCAGAGGTTGAAAAACTCACTAAAGAAAGGGATGATTTGTTAAAAAAACTTGCTAGTTGGAATGAGGCTGGTCTCACACATGCTAGTTTTTGTGAAAAGCAGAGAAGGACAAATATTAAAACTGGTCTAGGATATGGTGATGAAGATAATTGCCTAGATGAGAATCCATCTAGTAATAGGGAAGAAGGTAGTTCAGAAGAGGTCTCCACTAGTGAATTTGAAACATGTACTGAAGAAAATACATCTAGTGATGATGAACCCATAAGCCCCACACCACCTGTGTTTAAAAAGGATGAAGGATATCATGCAGTTCCTCATAGTGTTGGAAGTTTTCAACCACCTAGGACAGATGTTTCTTGTTATGGAGTAGACAATCTAGAGTTTAGAAATAAACTTAAGGGTCAATCTAATCCAGATTCATCTAAAGTCAAAGTTGAGATTCTTAGGAATCATGGGAATACTGGGGAATCAGGGAATAATGTAAATGTTAAGAGTTCTACTAAATCTTTTCAAAAACCAGCAGTACCTTATCAAAAGACTGCTAATCATTCAGCAGTACCTTCACAAAACACTTTTCAAAATACTGCTGATTTTAGAAACTCTTTTCATTTTTCATCTAGAGGTCACTCAGGTATGGGCTATTATCATAATAGAAAAGGATTTGGGTCCATGAATCATAAGCTATGTTTTGTTTGTTATAGTCCTACTCACCTGATCAAAGACAGTAACTTACATTCAGAGTACTTAAGTCAGTACCCAAAGACCAACACTGCTCAACATAGGCCACCAGTAACTAAACCAGTTTCACCCAAACCAGTTTGGAACTATTCTAGAAGGGTCAACCATAGTAATTTTGCTACAACACCTAGGTACCCTCAACAGAAAAGGAATTTTTTCAAACCCTCAGTACCTACAAGACAGTCCTTTCAAAGTACTGGTAAATCAAAAACAGTTCATAACAAAAAGACTGTTAGGAAACCTTCAACACCTCAAGGTACTGCTAATGTAAGATCAAATGCAGTAAAACAAATATGGGTACCTAAACCTAAGCAGTCTAGCAATAGAGTACTTAAACCACAGACCACTACTCCCAAAGTTAAACAAATATGGGTCAAAAAGGGAAGTACTGCAGGGGACAAATCAGTACTTTCAGCAAGTGTGGGTGAAGTAACAACTGTTGCAGGGGACAATCATACTGTTTTTGAACAAAAGAAAGTTATTATCACAAAACCTCAGATGAAAACACCCTATGAGTTATTGATGGACAGAAAACCAAGTATCAGCTTTATGAAACCTTTTGGATGTCCTCTCACTATCCTTAATACCATTGACAATTTGGGAAAATTTGAAGGTAAGTCTGATGAAGGATATCTTTTGGGCTATTCTACAAACAGTAAAGGTTTTCGGGTGTACAACAAGGTTACCAAGAAGGTTCAAGACTGTCTTCATGTTGAATTCCTTGAAGATCAACCAAATCAGCAAAGTAAAGGTCCTGATTGGATGTTTGATCTTGATATTTTGACTCCTTCGATGAACTATGTGCCTGTTAGGGAGGAGAATCAAGTTTTTCATTAAGAAGATGCAAATATACAGTTCATAGTTCATGGTGTCAATCACAGTCCTTCAGATGCTGACAAAGCACAAGGTGCTGCTGCTGATAAGCAAGATACTGATGAGTCAAGTAAAACAGTATCTGATGAAGATCAAGCAATACAAGATGAATTAAATAAGATGCTTTTTCAAGAAACACTTGCAAAGTCTTATGAAGATGATCTAAGAAGAGCTTATGAAGCAGAACAAACAATAGAAAAATCTTCTAAGAAGAACAGTTCTTTGGATCCCAGTACTTTGGATCAAGGTACTGCTAATTATGATGAAGAGATTTCTGGGGGAATCAAGTCAAATACTTGGACAAACACTGAAGATTGGCCTGATTCATCCATGCCTACATTTGAAGAATCAGATGATGAGCTCCAAGATGAATGGATTTTTGGTGAACAAGGTCCTGACTCAACAAATTTGGAAGATGATCTTAATATACCAACTACTCACACTTCTAGGGTACATAAGAATCATCCTTCCAATAAGATCATTGGTTCTCCAACTTCTGGTATTCTTACCAGATCAAAAGCTAAATGATGTTATTCAAGATTTAATTATCTCTCTGGAAAATCAACTAAGACGAAAGGTTAAAGGTATTCGATGTGACAATAGGACTGTGTTCAAGAACAAGCTTATGGATGATTTTTGTGCCAATAAAGGAATTAAGAGGGAATTCAGTATTGCTAGAACTCCTCAGCAGAATGGAGTTGCAGAAAGAAAGAATAGAACCTTGATAGAAGCTGCAAGGACCATGTTAGCAGACTCACTCTTACCTATTCAATTTTGGGCTGAGGCAGTCAGTACTGCTTGCTATGTTTTGAATAGAGTTTCTATCACAAAACCTCAGATGAAAACACCCTATGAGTTATTGATGGACAGAAAACCAAGTAGCAGCTTTATGAAACCTTTTGGATGTCCTCTCACTATCCTTAATACCATTGAAAATTTGGGAAAATTTGAAGGTAAGTCTGATGAAGGATATCTTTTGGGCTATTCTACAAACATTAAAGGTTTTCGGGTGTACAACAAGGTTACCAAGAAGGTTCAAGACTGTCTTCATGTTGAATTCCTTGAAGATCAACCAAATCAGCAAGGTAAAGGTCCTGATTGGATGTTTGATCTTGATATTTTGACTCCTTCGATGAACTATGTGCCTGTTAGGGAGGAGAATCAAGTTGTTCATTCAGAAGATGCAAATATACAGTTCATAGTTCATGGTGTCAATCACAGTCCTTCAGATGCTGACAAAGAACAAGGTGCTGCTGCTGATAAGCAAGATACTGATGAGTCAAGTAAAACAGTATCTGATGAAGATCAAGCAATACAAGATGAATTAAATAAGATGCTTTTTCAAGAAACACTTGCAAAGTCTTATGAAGATGATCTAAGAAGAGCTTATGAAGCAGAACAAACAAAAGAAAAATCTTCTAAGAAGAACAGTTCTTTGGATCCCAGTACTTTGGATCAAGGTACTGCTAATTATGATGAAGAGATTTCTGGGGGAATCAAGTCAAATACTTGGACAAACACTGAAGATTGGCCTGATTCATCCATGCCTACATTTGAAGAATCAGATGATGAGCTCCAAGATGAAGGGATTTTTGGTGAACAAGGTCCTGACTCAACAAATTTGGAAGATGATCTTAATGTACCAACTACTCACACTTCAAGGGTACATAAGAATCATCCTTCCAATAAGATCATTGGTTCTCCAACTTCTGGTATTCTTACCAGATCAAAAGCTAAAAGCATAACTAAGCCTCAAAATGCTTTACTTAGCTTTATTCATAAGCAAAACAGGTTGAACCATAAAGATCAACAGACCTGTTTATTTGCTTGTTTCATCTCTCAAGAAGAACCCAAAAGCATAAAGGAAGCATTATCCAAAGAAAGTTGGGTTGAAGCCTGTCAAGAAGAACTTCTTCAGTTTAAACTTCAAGAAGTCTGGGTCTTATGTGATTTACCTGATGGAATGAAGGTAATTGGTACAAGATGGGTTTTCAGAGTCAAAAGAGATGAAAGAGGAAATGTGATAAAGAACAAAGCTAGACTGGTTGCCCAAGGTTACAAACAAGAAGAAGGAGTTGATTATGATGAAGTCTTTGCTCCTGTTGCAAGAATTGAAGCTATAAGATTGTTTCTTGCTTTTGCTTCTTTTATGGGATTTCCAGTTTATCAAATGGATGTTAAGAGTGCTTTTCTCTATGGAAAGATTACAGAAGAGGTTTATGTGAAACAACCTCCTGGTTTTGAAGATCCTGAACATCCAAACAAAGTCTACAAGGTTGTTAAAGCTTTATATGGTCTTCATCAAGCCCCTAGAGCTTAGTATGATCGACTATCAACCTTCTTATTACAACATGGCTATAGGAGAGGAGCCATTGATAAGACTTTGTTCATAAAAAGAGACAAAAAGGATATCATGCTAGTTCAAGTTTATGTGGATGATATTATTTTTGGTTCTACAAAACAATCCATGGTGAAAGAATTTGAAGAACTTATGCAGAAAGAATTTCAGATGAGTTCAATGGGTGAATTGACTTTCTTTTTAGGACTTCAAGTTAAACAGACAAAGACTGGTATTTTTATAAGTCAAGATAAGTATGTCACTGACATTCTTAAGAAGTTTAATCTTCACACTCTCAAACCAGTAACAACACCCATTAAATCATCTAATTCACTTGGCAAGGATGAAGATGGAAAACCAGTGGAAGTCAAACTCTACAGATCCATGGTTGGGTGTCTCATGTATTTAACTGCATCAAGACCTGATATTATGTTTGCAGTATGCTTATGTGCAAGATATCAAGTTTCACCCAAAGTTTCACACCTGAATGCTGTTCAAAGGATATTTGCTTATCTCAAGTATCAACCTAAACTAGGATTGTGGTATCCTAAGGAGTCACCTTTTCATTTGGAAGCTTTTTCAGATAGTGACTATGCTGGAGATAACTTTGATAGAAGATCAACCACTGGTGGATGTCAATATCTTGGAAGAAGATTAGTTTCTTGGCAATGTAAGAAACAAACAATTGCAGCAACCTCATCTACTGAAGCTGAATATGTTGCAGCTGCAAGTTGTTGTGGACAAGTTCTATGGATGCAAAATCAACTCTTGGATTATGGTTTCAATTTCAAGAATACTCCTATCAACATTGATAATGCGAGTACAATATGTATTGTGAAGAATCCAGTTTACCATTCCAAGACCAAACACATTCAGATAAGGCAGCATTTTATTCGTGATTGCTATGAGCATAGACTAATTAATGTTGTCAAGATTCATACAGATGATAATGTGGCAGATTTACTCACAAAAGGTTTTGATATTACAAGATTCAAGCACTTAGTGGTGAGTATTGGAATGATAAATCTCTAAGCTATGTTTAAGGGGAGGCATGAGATTTATTTTTAGTACTTAGTATTTTAAAGTACTGAATGTAGAGTTTGTATTTCGTATGTATTCATTGTTTAAGGGGAGGCAAAACAATGATTTATGAAGTTCTGGGTTGTGTATATGATTTGTGGAATTGAAGAATAGAAGGATATGTTCTAAAATGTTGTGGGATTCTAAGATTCAAGGTACTGATGGGATTTTGTTCAAGGTACTGCTCCAAGGTACTGCTCTTCGAGGTACTGCCTACGTGGAAGTACTGCGATTTTGTCGGGCACTATTCCAACGGTCAAAAATTGGGCTAACGGTAACTTTTTGGGTTGGGCTTTCACCCCTTACCAGGCTCTTATAACCCATTCCGATTTTATCCCACACTATTTACTTTATCCAAATCTTCTATTCAAATCAATTATTCTTTCCACGAAAATCTCTCTTTCATTACTGCTCATTCCTTCTACACGAACCCTAACAATGGCGAACAGAATTATCTGTAGGAAACACAACATGATTGCAAACCTTCTCAAAACACCAGCAAATNGCTTGCGTGGAAGTACTGCGATTTTGTCGGGCACTATTCCAACGGTCAAAAATTGGGCTAACGGTAACTTTTTGGGTTGGGCTTTCACCCCTTATCAGACTTTTAAAACCCATTCCGATTTTATTCCACACTATTTACTTTATCCAAATCTTCTATTCAAATCACTTATTCTTTCCACGAAAATCTCTCTTTCATAACTGCTCATTCCATCTACACGAACCCTAACAATGGCGAACAGAATTATCTGTAGGAAACACAACATGATTGCAAACCTTCTCAAAACATCAGCAAATGCTCAATTTCACCAAATCATCGACTTTCTAACCGGATCCTCTATAAACTACTCATTACTGGTCAATCCCGACATTATTGACCCATGGATACAAGAGTTTTGGAGGACGGCTCAACATATTGAACAAGATGATGAGAGTGTTATTACTGCCACGGTCTCTGGGCGTTCTATACGTATAACAGAGTATCAGATTCGAGAAGACTTGCAGTTTCATGATGAAGGAAGTTCAATAACCTTTGATAATGCAGTTATCTGGACTGCATTGGAGACTATGGGCTACGAAGGGGATCTCACAAAGACAACCTTTCAGAAGGCACTTCTATGCCCGCAATGGAGGTATTT